>PVIJ01017676.1:0-28585 GCA_004024925.1 Scalopus aquaticus | reverse complement strand
TCTGTTGAAAGAAATAGAAGAAGACACAAGAAGATGGAAAGGCATCCCTTGCTCATGGATTGGAAGGATTAACATTATCAAAATGGCAATCCTACCAAAAGCAATTTACAGATTCAATGCTATTCCAATAAAAATCTCAATGACATTCTTCAAAGAAATAGATTGACTACTGATGAAATTCATATGGAACCACAAAAAAACTCACATAGCTAAATCCCTACTAACTAAAAAGAAAGAAAACGGAGCAATTTCACTCCCTGATTTCAAACTATACTACAAAGCCATAATAATTAAAACAGCATGGTACTGGAACAAAAACAGACAAAGACCAATGGAACCGAATAGAATACCCAGAATTAAAGCCACATATCTATGAACAACTAATCTTTGACAAAGTAGTTGGAACCTTTCTTCAGAAAGGAAAGTACTCTGGTATTCTGTTCCAATATTGAGGGCCTCATGAATGCCTTAGAAATCACTCCTGACCCACAAGAACGGAGACTATTTCTAGACTCTTCAAAACTGAGTCTTAAAGCTGTGCTTTTGCACAATGGAAACCATCTTCCGTCTATTCTATTCCTGAACAGCTGTACAAGAGACAAGTGAAGAAATCTAAGAAGTCATCTATGACTTGATTTTTTACAGGTATTAACCCTAGGCCTATTACTATTGGCATGCATTTCGTGATGCAAACATCAGTTTATTGCAGATTACCAAAAAACTAGAGCCAAAATTAGAATTTGATTGTCATATTTGTGTTGAGCACATACAAATTGATTGGAAGTGACTAATTTTTTTTCAGTAACATGACTTTTGTAAAAATTTGTTGACCAGTGTTATTAAAGTGCTCTCTGTCTGAACAATGGAAACAATCTTTGACTAATTTCAATTGTGTTTGAATTCTCATTCTCAATGAGGAAAGGCTTATTATTGCATAATCTGAAAGTTAGGTGACCCACCACCCCAGCTCCCACCCAGAACCCTAACAGACTCCCTATTCACACCTCTGTCATCCCATCAGAATTAACTACCCTTGTGTTCTGATAACCATTTGTGCATACTGTTATTATGAAATTTGCTATTGTTAAATATTACAAAACTGCATTGCAAATTTCAGGGAACCAAAGACTTCCGTTAGGTTTCTCTAAATATTTATGATAGTGACAGAAAAATAATAAACCATCAACAAATATTTATAGGGATTAACAATCTTCTAGTGGCTTTTTTACTTAAAAGCACAATAAAATTAACATTGTAAACTATATCATCTATCATGTGGCATACATATTTTCTAACTATTCTCTATCTTTGGGGGTAATATTTTTTACCTTATTATTTTTTCCATATCCTTGAAAGAGAATTGACTGTATCTCCGTAATTTAGGTTTGGGCATATAATCAAGGAATTTTGGAGCTTCTTTCCCATCCTCAATGTTTCAGTTACGAAGCCAATGTATATTTTGTTTTGCTTTAGAAAATTCTATTTGGATGTCAAACATATCCAATAGCATCCTGTCTAAAACACTGCATTTTAAAATTTTTCTATCAGAAATATTTATCAGACGTACATCCCTCAGCACATTTCTAACTGTAGCTTTATATGCATATGGAGTTTTGGATTTTTGTTTGTTTGCTACTCTATCCTACAGAATATTTTCAATTCCCACAACTATTGATTTATTTATTTTTCTCTCAAAATTTTTCAAATATTTAGAGCATATCCAAACTATTTTTCACAGAATGATGTTTTCTATGTACCTTGGGTCTTTTCTTTCTTGAGTGTCTAATTTGTGGGGAATTTTTACCCTTCCTCATGCCTGTCATTTGTCTCTGTTTTCTCCAATAATTATATTTCAGCTATTTTTTATTCAAGATAAAGAAAGACAAAAATGCTTCTTATAATACAGGAATACTTTCCTTTGGGGAAAAAAACTCACACAATGGTTAAAGTGAGATTCCCACTGTCTGACATGAATATTGGTAAAAGCTTATTTTTCTCTTTTAATTATTAAACAGAGGCTGCTAAAGGCTAGATATTTGTTCCTTTTGAATATATTTCTTTAGCTTGTGATATCCATCCCTCTATTCCTCAAAAAAAAAAAAAAAAACAAAAAACGGGGCTAAAATGATATCTTTCCATTCCAGAATCAATGTAAGTCCCAAACTGGCTTTAGCACTCTCTATCCAGCAGAGGACTGTGTTTTCATTTTAGCATTTCAATTACATGCTCATTAATGTACATTCTTATGTTTGGGATATTTTGGTTTTTGGTTTATTTTTTTAGAGAAGTTTTAGGTGCATAGCAAAAGTGAGAAGAGGGTATTCACACATGCACATTATCTCTCCCATTATCAACCTCTCCCCCAGAATTGGTACATATGTTACTATTTATGAACCTACATTGAGATATCATCATCACCCCAAATCCACAGTTTATATTAGTGTTCATATTATTGTTATATACTCTATGGATTCTAGGCAAATGTTAAAGACATGTATCCATCAATTTGTCATAAAAAGCATTTGCAATGACCTAAAAATCATCTATACTTTTAATTGGTTCCTTCTTCCACACTTCTCCCTGCAACTCCTGACCTTTAATTGTCTCCATAATTTTTCCTTTTCCAGAATGTCATATAGTTAGGGTCATGTCAAATGAAGCCTCTTCAGATCAATTCCTTTTATTTAGTGCATTTTAAGCTCACTTAAGCACTTAAGGTTCCTCCATGTATTTTCATGGCTTGATAACCCATTTGTGTTTATAGTGCTAAATAATAATACTCCATTGTCTGAATGTGCTATATAACTCATTTATCCACACACCTACTAAAGGATACCTCAGTTGCTTCCAAGTGTTAACATTTATGTATACAAATGATATAAATATCTATATACAGTTTTTTTTTGTGTGCACATAAGTTTATCTCCTTTGCGTAAATACCATGGAGCATGATTGCTGGATCATATGTTAAGAGTAAGTTTAGTTTATTAAGAAATGAGCAAATTGCCTTTGAATGACTTACCATTCTGCATTCCACCAGGACAGAATGAGATTTTCTACTGTTCCACATCCTCACTTGCATTTGGTGTTGTCAGAATTTTAGATTTTGACCTTTCTAATAGGTGTGCAGTGGTTTCTCATTGTTTTAATCTGAGTTCCCTGATGACATATGATACAGAACATCTTTTCATATGTTTATCATATGTTTGTATGCTTTTGGTGAAGTATTTTAAGGTTTCTTGCCCCGTTTTAATTTGGATTTCTTTTTTCTTATTTCAGATTTTTAAGGGTTTTTGTGTATTTTGGATAAGAGATTTATCCACCATCTATTAGCACTGTTTTGCAAATATTTTCTCACAGTCTATGGCTTATTTCTCGATATTGTCTTTCACAGAGTAGAAGTTTTAATTTTAGTGAAATCTAGCTTATCGTTTATTTCTTTTATGGGTCACGCTTTTGGTGTTATATATAAAATGCCATTGCCTTTGTCTGTTTGAGAATATAGTATCAACAATTTTTTTTAGAATATTAGTTAGATTTAAAAATCAGCTAACACCACTTGAGTATTTTAGAATTAGGAAAGACAGTTGAAAAAAAATGAAAGAATTGAAAAATACTGAACTTTCATTTTAAATAAATATATATGTCCATCTTGTGATAGTCAGTGACAATGAATGTGACATGGACCATCTATTTTTCGTAGCTTTATGTATTTACCAACTAACTTAAAGGTTAACAAGTGCCAAGAATTTAATTTCCTTTATGCAATAGTCTGAATGTTCATGTCCCTTTAAAATACATATGTTGAGGGGCCTCCCTGGTGGCGCTCCCTGTTGGCAGTGGTGACTCGAGTTCGAGTTCGATGCCCGGCCGGGGAGATTCCTACATGGCACAGCAGACCTCTCCTGCTTTGCCCGCTGCTCCCCTCAGCATTGTATTTCTGATGATCTGCCTGTTCTGCTCCCCACTCTGTCTCTGGTGAACCCTCTCACCGCCCCCGCCTCTGGCCTGTATCCCAGCTTGTGTGCATAAATAAATAAATCTTTTAAAAAAATAAAATACATATGTTGAAATTCTACTTCCTAATATTAGGGTGTTAGGATGTGGATTATGTGGAAGGTCTTGAGAGTACAGCCTTCATAAATGGGATTGGTGACCTTATAAAAAGACCCAAGTGTGCCCATCCCCCTCTGCCATGTGAGTTTACAGCAGGAAAACAGGTCCATGAAAAGGAAGTGTGTCATGCCCAGAAGCGAATTCCTTTAGTGCCTTGACTTCAGACTTCCCTGCCTCCAGAGCTGTGAGAAGTAAAGTTATCTCATTTATAACTCACCCAACGTACGGTATTCTAACACCATGACCTAAGATACCTATCATTCTTTAGCATTGTGTGCCAGGATGACCCATTTTAGACAAAAAATAATCTAGCCATCTACCCAAACACTCGTAACCAAATAACAAATTGACTTTTCCTTTTCATGAGAGAATTTTTATCATTCAGTCTGTGAAATACAGAATCCAAGGAAGTGCTTTCTGTTTTAATAAACATTGTTTTTTCCTTTTATGTCTCATCCTGAAGACTACTTATGACAACTAATGTAAATATCAGAAATAGTGTAGGAATTGCCTTTCATTAAGGTAGTGTGACTAACCCTAAAATATATATTTTAGCTAAAATATATTTTTGATATTACTACCCAAGAGTATCTATTGGGAGTCTCTAAAACACTACTTAAAGTTCCCTGAAACCTCTAAAATGCCCACTGGACATGCGCCATGCCAATTAAATAATAATCTCTGGAGCTGAAGCCTTGAATTATATTTTTTAAAACCCCTCAGGTAATTCTAAGGTACAGCCAAAGTAAAATATCATTTATTTGAGCCAAATGGATGTTCAGAACCATGTTATTCAGTATTTAGTCATTTGTTAAGAGCCAATTCCTTGACAAAAAAAAAAAAACACAATATTTATTTAGTGTTGATGTATAATGTTAAATGTTTTTCTTTTCACTTTTAACATGAAAGTACGTTACAGAAACCTTTGATAACAACAAACATCTGCATTTTAAAATATTTCCATTGTTTTGAACGATTTTTGCTCATTCAGACCTTCCTGGGGGGACCTTATCGCACTGGGAGGTAATCTATGTTCAGTTTTAACTCGAAAAAAAGTGAAAGCTCTTCAGAAAGGCTTGGAGCATACAGGTCATTAGCAAAGAGCTGAAATTGAAGTATTCACTGAAGTATCCATTATAATAATGAAACTACATTATTATGAGATTTATTTTTCTGGAATAGTAATTTTCCCATGTAGGCACTTTGCAATGTTTTATTGTTGTAGGTTCACTTTTAAACATTTCTGAATATATGTAGTATACAAACAGAATCAAGTAGGTAATAATAAACATAGAACAAGAGACAGATTAAAAAAAAGACAAGAATAAAGTTAGGTTCAACCTTTCACTTCAGAATAATAAAATGCAAAATATTGAATTGAAATGATTTATTTACTGAATTTAATAGAGAGCTGTTTAGTGGCAAAAAAAAGCAAAGCCATAAAAGACACTTTGGTAATATTTTTTTAAAAATTGGAAAGGACTGACTAATAAGGTAATATTCATGCCATGCAGATAGAAGAGACAGTAAGATAAATCTTAAGGTTGAAGCATGTTACCCAATGTTCCAGGAGACACAGGAATTTCATTACAGTTGGAAGAGAATGAGTAAGTGATAGGATAGGTAACAGGAGGTGAGGGCAAAATATCAGATGCATGGGATGAGGGAGATGGACAAAATCTTTTTGGGCCTTGCAGTGTGATAGGAATCCCCTGGAGGGTCTCGTATTTTAGCAGAATTTATCTGACTGCTCCAGAGATTAGACTAGAGAATGGCTACAAAATGAGTCTTATCACAACCCAAAAGGGAGAGGATGTGGACTTGGACCACAGTGGAAGGAGATAAAGCAGGGAAGTTTTCATTCTGGATATTGTCTGAAGTCTTGAGAAGCATGAATATAAATATGTGAACTATTGAATTAATGTCTATTTTTGCATTAAACTTATCTTCATATTCATAATAAAGTTTTAATTTTACCAAAGTCCCCACAATCACAGAAGTTTCCTCATCTCTAGGACAGGCCAGACAATATTTCACATACTTTTCTTTGGTTTCAAACCTCAAAAAGGAGAGAGACAAAACTACTTTTGTAATTGTTGAATAGCCAGTCTATGCAATGACTCATTCATTAGTTCAATTTGCTCATAATATAATATCTGATCTTTGAAGTGAGGATAAATGGGGAAGTTTGTTTCATTTCAATCAATTAAACTAAGTTATTAAAATCAAATTCACTAACAGCATGCCTATTTAGATACTCAGAAGCAATTACAAATAAGTTGATATCATCCCTTACTTCTGTACCTAAAGAGCCTCTTTTCCTACCAGATATTCATTCTGAATGTATGTGTCTGAAGAGTGAGTCTCTAATGGATGAAAGCCAACAGTGTAACTTCAGTCCTTACTTATGTATAGGCTGAAGGCAGAATCTGAAAATGACTTGATCTGCAAATCAATACATAACAAACCACTCAAACTTACTGACCTAAAACATAAAGTATTTAATATTTTTCACGCATCTCAGTGGATTTCTGCTGTCCTGCACTTCTGCACTCCTGCACTCCTGCACAGTGTGCTTGGACTGGCAGGGGCTGGCTGATTGAAGATAGTCTTGGGTAGAATATATAGCTCTGCTCCTATGGTCTTTCATCCTATAGAGGGTTTGGCTGGAGTTCTTCTCATGATGATGGTGGAAATCCAAGAGGAAAAAGGATGCATGCACTTTTTGAAACCTCTGCTGTGTCAAGTCTGATAGCATCCTGTTGGTCTTATCACCAAGTAACATGGCCAGGCCTAGGAGTAAGGAGTGGGGAGAAGACTCTGGCCATTTAGTGAGAACTTCAAAGTCCCAAGTAAAGGACAAACAAAGCAAATACATCAGCCACAAACACAAGAAGCATTGCCATCACCATTTCTTTTTCACCTGTCAAGTCTGAAAGACAAGCAATTTTGGTTAAGTAAGACCTTATTCCCACTCCTGACACTTCGGTACTCAGAAAAATTTCGTTGCTGTGTCCAGAAGAGCAAAATGATCTAAAGTCTACTTTAATCATCTGTATATACTCTCCTCAAACCTCACCCTAGTAAACACATAAATATAATTACATGTGGTCTTGTTTTCAGAACTTAGTTAAAAAATAAAAGGTCATAAGACATAAAATTCAAGAATTATTCAGATAGAAGTTCAGTTTTTTAAAAAAGAAAGATATTTTCTAGCTGGGACTAATTCCCCAGCTCTTAGAATGTGCTTGGTTTCTTAAAATCTCAATAACCAGATCTTTAAGACTTTCACTTTATGTATTCTTGTATCTTGGGCTTTTATACTTATTTTTTATTGATAACAGGAAATAGCTAATTTGGCAATAAAGTTAGAATAAAAATAATTTTAAAATGATTAAAATCTTTAAAAACATCTCAAAGGCAAAACAATGCAGCAATCTAGAGAACTAGTCCAAAAACTGCAAATAAATCCATTAAAGTATTTTTCAGAAAGTTTTTAAAATAAATTATTAATTATGTTTAATTGAGTAATAAAAATCATATAAACTTCATGCCCAAAATGTTAAATTCTGTTTTTCTCCTGATAATTTTTCTAATTAATTTCTGGTCAAATAGTATAGACTCCCCCTGCTGTAACATTCCTATTTGGCTTAACTTGGTAAATTATTTGGGGGAGTCTGGGAATGCGCAAATGATTTTCCTTATGAATTAGTGATAATAGCACTTCCAGACTCCAAAACTAATCATTATGCTTTCAGATAATGAGAGGTACCCGTAGTTATTAAGAACATTTTAGGAATTCTGCATTTTCTGTAAAATTTATTCTGACTATAAACCACGAGCTGAGTAATTTGATGCCTTAATAATATCAAAATTAATAAATTAATGTCAGTACTAGAAGTTGTTTCAACATTTGCTGCCAAATCACCCTAAAATATTTTTCAGAACAAAAAAATGAATAAACATAAGCCAATGATATTAATAATTTATATCAGTATTCCCAAAAGCTACATGTATTTTATGTCCTGTCATTCTTGCTCTACTCCTTTCACACTCTGGACTACAATGTGTGTTCCTGCATCCCCCACAGACAAGCAGGTTGACTTGGCCTAAGTCTGCTTTTTCTATCTCATGATGCAGCTCCTCCTCTTTCCCATTTTAACTGGAGTAGTTGCTGTAACTGCTCTTTAGACCTGTTCTCTTGTTTCTGCTATAGATGGCAGCCATTTTGAAAATTCCAATTCCAGTGGATATCTCGGAGTTTATGTTAATAATAAAATTTGTTCTTTGTGGAATGATGTACGTAGATAGGTTGGTAGGCAGGCAGGTAGGTAGGTATGTTTGTACCTGAAGACCTTCCAGTTTTCTTGCTATCTTCTCTCTCTTACAAACCAATCTTAGGTTGTTGTTATTTAACCCATAGTAGAAGCTAAAAGTAGCGAATAGCTTAGAGATGGAAGTATTGGCAAAATCCTTTACTTAAACGATTAAGCTGGAATGTCCTTTCTACATGTCTTTTGCTGACTTTTTGTGCTGTGTGTGTTTGTAAATATAAAAGCTTCTCCTGGAGACAGATGGTTATTTACAGTGTTTTCTCTATTATGTGGGATAAATTATTAACAAGAAAATAATTGAATATTGAATATGCCCTGGCAAAGAAATAATCTTTCACCAAGTCTGTCACATAGTATGCTGCAAGCCTGCATTCCAATTAGTAAAGTGGGCGAGCACATTAATGAATCAAATTGTTTAAATTCATGATCCAAACCTACTTTAAAGAACTTAGTATAATTGTGAGTTAATTGATATTCAAGTTTAACTTTCTGCAAGTTTCAACTATATTTTATGATCAATAGGTCTAAATCATAATTCAATATGCATACTAGAAAAAGGGTTTTTCCAAAAGCATTTTTCATTTTTGATATTAAATTGTTTTATTTTGACAGTAGTGTATCACAGGTGATCAAATAATGTCATTTTAACATTTTTAAATGAATATTTAGGAAATATTTTACCTCATTTATTAAGTAAATGTTCAAACTACTAAATGTTGGCAGAAAATGACATTCAAGTAGGAAAATAAAATAAATACTTGAATATTATAGGATTAAACAATATATAGGAAGAAACAAAACTGGCAAACCATTGCATATTAAGAATCCATTTTATCAGAGGCTCTTAAAGTCTGGTTCTTCACTGACAACCCTAGCAGTACCTGGGAACTTGTGAGAACCCAAACACTCCCACCCCAGAATTTCTGAATCAGAACCTCTAAGGCTGGGTCCCAGCCATCACCACTTGACAAAGATCTCACCTCAAAGTGATTCTGACTAACACTAAAGTTTGATAACCACTGCCCTCAAAGGCTATCTATCCTTTTGAAGCACTTTTATGGTCACTATGTCATTTAATCTACATTTGGAAAAATCAAAGTATTATTACCCACATTTAACCACTGAGGAAACCAAAACTCAGCAAGATTAAGATTAATGTTTTCAAAGTTCCACAGCTAAACTGACAATGAAAACAGTACTTCTTTGGATTTTACTAACTCTTGACTCCATTAACAAATTCATAATTTTCACCTTAATTAAACAAAAAAAGAAAGTTTAAGTCTGGCAAAACACTGACTTTTGGCTGGAACTTTAAAGTTAGTGAAAGGACTGTCAAAGTACTGATACTATCTCAGCACACTACAGGGGAAGGATCCCTTGATAGGATAAAGGCAACAAAGAATTAAATTACATAGTTCTGTCACGGCACATTCCTTTATTTATTTAACAAATAATGTATCAATCACTGTGTTAGACATGGAAGAGGATGAACCCTTAATCAAGACACAGTCCTTGCTCTCAAGGATCTTATAATCTGGTAGGGTAAACATCAAAACATGCTTAATTTCAGTGTAGAACAAAATATGTTATTATATAAAGGATGCACAGAGGAAAAGCACTTCTGCTGGCACTGAGTTTAAGGAAAGGGTTGGCAAGTGATTCAGTGACCACTCCCGGGTGTTTGTAGAATCTCCCAGTAGAATAGAGGAGAAAAGTTCTTACACAAAACATAGCTGACAATTATGAGAAAGAATGAGTGGGATGGGTGTGTAAGTGTTCAACTGTCATTATTCTGAACATTACCCATAGATACATTAAAATCCAGAGGAAAGTTTTGAATTCTGTTTCTTTATTGGAATACAAACATTTGACAGTATAAAAGTTAAGTATTCACTTATTTTGTTTAAAAATTACTCTATGATTTGGAGTATTAAAAACAAAAATAGTTCAGTCCTTATTTCATAATTTGGGGGAATCTGATACAAGTGATTTGATGCCATTAGAAAATATTTATAGTCAGTGCAAAGATAAGAGTTAGCATTAAACATATTATAGAATGAATTATAATGGAAGATCTATAATCTATTTAACCTGTGCTCTACTGTAGAGTTCTTATAGTGTTGCCAATATATTTCCTTTCTATAACAATACCAGCTAAGTTGTGAATAATGTCGAGCTGTTCCGTTTTTGTTGATTTAACCTCGTGCTGAGTTTTCTCTTACCTTCCAATATTTTACATCATGAATGTAGAGAATGAGGCAAGTACTTAATATATTGGAACAGATAGAGGAAAATAAATAGCTAAATCAAAATGATTTCCCTAAATTTTTAGTATGTGAAGAAAATGAAGATTTAATATGCAACAGCTTTTCCATCACAATTATTGTACAATGGCGATCCCATGGTGATTAAAGTATTTAATATATTGAACTACATTGTTGGGCAATATTGCTACCTGATTCTCAATAGCATTTACATCAGCTAGCTAATTTCTGCATTAACCAAAATGAATAGTTAATAGACCAACGAACATGACAAAAGAAAAAAAGGTGCTCCAAACCCTTTGTTAGTCCACAACAATACTGAGTTCTAGAATATGTGAAGGGTATATTAATTTCACTATTAGTTTTGTAATGTCAGTGTTAGGTGCAGTTCCAACTGACCTAACTCAAATTCTTTTAGGCCACCATATGAGATATAATGTCAGTGATCAATGATATTAAATAAATACTTCAATAAACTTTTAAGTGTTGAAAACAGTTCATCTCAAAGAGAAATATCATGATAGTTTGAAAATTAATTTGTAAGTAAGTGTATATATTTATAAATTCAGTAGTTTGCTCTTGGACTTTGCTCCCAGCAGGAATTAAATGCCCCTGTATGCACATGATGGCAAAGGCATGATGTGTAGAATTGGAAACTCTCCAAAGGACAACCAGGTTCTGGGACTAGGTCCAAAGAGGCAGGAAAGCACAGTCAAGTTCTAGGTTGGTTTGATATTCAAGGCAGAATTCAATGTTGTAGAGATGTTGAATGGCAAGGCATGGAACAAAGACATATTTCAGAAATTGCAGATTTGTAGTAGTGGGTCAAGTTTTGCAAGATATATTTTGAAAACAAGATAGGTTAAGTAGCCCCAAGCCATTTGCCATCTTGGGTTTCACTGCTGCCAGGAGAGAGAACTGTAAGGAACCTCTGTTCTAAGTGGCCTCATCTAGAAACATAGTCAAGGATTCTAATGTGTTCTCTGACTACCCACCCCTAGTCCACCTCAGCATAGTACAATGCTCAATGTTTGTGTTAATTCTTGTCCTATCTCATTGAATCTAGACATGTTGGAATAACCAGCCAATGTAAACAGTAGATAAAGCAATATAGAGTAGAAATTGAAATTATCAAAATCTACAAAGTGAATGTTTTAAATGCAACAACTGGCTTTCACGTAAAATTTCTTAAAGAACTATCTTAGATATGAGGTCATACAATTTTCTAGATTTATAAATGGATTATGGAAACCCATAATTTAGAAATGACGTAAAAATTGTATCTATTTAGAGGAAGGTGTAGTGAAATAATAAAAAAAAACTAATGTTATTAAGTATTACATATAACTATTCATGTATGTAAAAAATCATCATATTCTTCCATTTAAAATTTTAAAATTCATATTTAAATAGGACTAATGACCCTATGTAATTATGATTTCTTCTATGGAAATTAAAGAAAAAATACATGATTTATTCTAGGGAATCCCATGCAGTCAGGATGTCTTACTTATTGAGTTCCCCCCAAAAAAGCATTGACTTCCCAAAAAAAGAAGGTAAGTAATAGTGTGGAGAAAGGAAAAAGAAAAACTTAACAATGTAAACCATATTCACTTTGTGCTTCCAGAGCATTACGTTGTTTCTTAAATCCATTGTCTGTTTTTGACAGACTATTATCTGATTTCTTTCAAATAGTCTAAGAATATGTTTGTGTTTTAATTACTAAAATAAAAGTAAAAAATTTAATGTGCTTTTTATGTTTTCAATGGAGTGTAAAATTTTAAATTATTCTAAAATAGATGATATATTTAACTTTACTCAATTGTCTTAATATTTATTTAGTTATTATATAAATGCCTAGATATGCCATACGGTTAGTTTTATGCATTAGTTGTAGATTTATTTTTGAAAATTAAATGATATATTTGAATATAAATAGAAAAAAAATATTCACTAACAATAAATCTGGCCTTAGAGCATACTAGTTTGCACTGAAATTTATTTCCTCTTACATAAATCTTTATACTTTCTTGTTCTTGCAGTCATAACTAAGGAAGAAGTTATAGGAAAAAGTAAACATATGGTAGATGCTATTTATTCTCATTTCTGGAAATGTGAAAAGTCAAATTTAAAACTTCAATCTAGAGTTATCTCGGAGTATATCTTTTACCTTAAATATTCTGCAATGGTGAAATATATTACTGTTTCATCCAACATTGAAATAAGGTTCACTTTATTATTTTCATTTTCCTATTTACTGCTCTTTTTATATAGCTGCAACATTAGTGGTAAATTTGATTTAGAGTTTTTGGTGACTGGGGAAAATCCAGTTAGTCATGGAATTGATAACTATGGAAAAGTTTCTGAGACTATTTCATATTCCATATCCTTAAACTATGTTTAGAAGTATAAATTAGAAGGATGCTCTAAAATATTAACCAAATAATCATTTATCCTTAAAGAGAAAGGGGGAATATTTCTGATTATGTTGTATTTGCTCAATCTAGTCTGAAAGTGCTAAATACAAATTTGAACAGTAATTCCTTTTAAAATCCTTTAAAAATCACTAGTCTTAGACACACAATATATATTAGTGTTACTAATATATATTGCTACTAATATACTAATATATTGTCATATATATGATAACTGAAATGAAATTTGATAATGACTAATTTTTAGAATCATTCCACTTTTGCCTCTTTGCTAATTTTTGAAGATCTATTAAAATGCAGACAGCATCACTAAATTTTGAAGTGTTATATTTTTCTCTATTAAATAAACACTACAAGAAGTCAAAGCCATTAGTTAAGATAACAAGCCAAACATCAATCAATAGTATAATGGATAAATAAAATGTAGTATCTCCATTAATGGAATATATGCAATGATGAAAATGAATGAGCACGTAGCAAAGTATAATATTGACTGGAACCAAGCGAAATGAACACACACTCCATGACTCCTGTTATGAAAAGGTCAAAGTCAGGCAAACCTATTTATGTTATTTGAAGATGGGCATGATACAGAATTTCACAGCAAGATGAAGGATGACCATCAATAGGCTTCTTCCATGAGGGAAAACAAGTGTTGGAAACAGGAAGCAGCACTATGGAAACTTGTGATGAATGTTGTCTTTCATGACCTCTGCAGCAGTCACACAGGTGCTTACTTCACAGTAATTAATGAATTTATGTAGTCTTTAATGAACCCTAATTACCAGTAAAAATAAATAGCTAATAGATAGATACACGCATACGTACATACATACTTAGTGCTTAGATAAATGTAAAACAAAAGGGAAGAATTAAAGTGAAGATCAGGAACACCAGGGTATTTGATGGACTGCCTGTTTCATTCAAGGTGTGCAGTTGTTCCATCACAGAAAATATGGTACAGAAGTTAGTGCGAGATACTTTGGAAAGAAGACAAACAAAGAAACTTAAATTTGTATTCAGAATCCAGATCTGTACTTCCATATTTACATTCTGTGTGTCATGCAACTTACCTTCAATTCTTGGAGACTCAAATTCTTATCTGCAAATTGGGAGTAATAATTACTTATAGAGAAGTGGGTGATAATTTCAATGGGGTTAAAAGTTATTTAGGTAATTCATTTCTCTATCATTCTCACTACAAATCCTCAATTTTATGCCTGAAAATGTGGAGACAATATCAGTTATAATTGCCAAAAAGTAAAACAAAAGAAAAGTAGCTTTATTTAGTTCATTCATTTATTTTTTGTGTCCAACTAACCTTCATTGAGCATGGCAGTTTCATCATGAATAAGGTAAAGGGAAAAACATGTTCTTTTATACACATATTCACACAGTCTACTTGTGTGTGCGTGCACACATGCTCTCCCTTTTTGTCAGAGTTAAGCACATTGGAATGAAAAAAATCAAGGAGTAAGAAAGAGCAAAGTCATGCTTAGTCAGTATTCATCTAGTGTCATTCCTGTTTATAGGAACAAGCAAAGGAATATACCACTGTAAGCATTAACCTGACAGTAAAAAATGCATGTCTAGAATAAGGAGAAAGGAATGATTTTTATTGAACATCTCTTCCTCTCTTATGCCACGCATTATGTTAGATGCTCTCTCTCAAAATACTCCATTTAATCTCACAGCAATATTGTAGATAAGATCAAAATTTTAAAAGGTCAAGTGATGTTCCCAGGACTCACGGAAGATAAATGTCAGAATCAGGATTTTTATCTCAGATCTGCCTAATTCCACTCCACCCATCTCCCATCCCCTAAACACAGTCACATACGAGAAAATTTTCTTATAAGTATTATTATTTATTTGTTGCTCTATTTTACATACCAACAGAAGAAAAGAACCATCTAATGACCCTCAAGCAGTTTTCAGAAATATTTAGGTCATAGTTCTGAAAATTATAAAAAATTCTTTTTACTAATCTGGAAATAAATTGAGTTCACATTTAAGTACCATTGCCATAAATAAATTGATGGATACCTAGATTTTCTGATGTTTGTCAAAGGGCTGTACCTGAGAATTTATGCAGTATTGATTTAGATGACTTTAATTGATAGCAGACTAAGAGTTCGGTAGCACATTTGATGAAAGCAAATTTCTACAACTGAAATAAAATGTACATCGATTTTATTAAATGAAAGTCAAAATTCAACATTTCTATAAGTTTGAAATATTATCCCAAAGAATTATTTCATTATACCTTACTCAAATTCTTCTTAGACTGATATTGCACCTGCCTACCTCAAATAAATATTGAACTATATCTGTCCTTTGAGCCTTGCACCAAATACCTGACCTCCCTGCTGCTCAAATAGGTTGAATTCAATGTGCATGTGCTAAAGGGGATTGGAGAAGGTTATCTCTACCTTCCCTTTTACATCACTGAAGCTCTTACTACTTGTGGGGGAGAGGAGTGGTCTGTGGTCACCAAGGTTTTAACAGTTACTAAAAATTCACATTTCTTTTTCCCATTCTCATTTTCATTGGCAAAGTGATACAAATTGTAATGTCTAAACCATTTAGGTTTCATTTAGTTTTCTTTTGAGTATAACAATAGCATTTATTTCCAATGATGCAATTAAATTGTTTATTTGTTGTTTTTATGTGTTATAGCTCACACAGTGATACACGTATATATCCCAGTCTATTATTATATTCTACTAGTGCTATTAGAATTTTTATTTTTATTTTTTTTAAGTTTTTCATTTTGAAATAATTTTAGGAACATAACAGAACAATATCTACAGAGGGATGGGAATGGGTTGTTATTCTAATGAAGAAAATACACATTAAATTCTTCCTTTTCTATTAAGGGAAGAGAGTAGGGATGTAAATATAATTATTTCATTTCTAACTTGGATGATTAAAATCTAACCATATGCCCACACATTTTATTCCATAAATTATTGTCAATAGGTGCCCTACTAACAAACTCAAGTCAATTAGTACTTACAATTTTAGCTCAGTAATAATTACAGCTAGAGAGTGAGCATTTATTTCTTGTGTGCCAAATATGGTGATATAGTTTAAATTGTTTTAAGCTTAATATGAGAATTACATTATGAATGTAAGTGATTATACAGAACTACTAGTAAAAGTAAGCCACATATATTTAAATTCTTCAAAGATATAATTTTTGAACTCACCCCCTATATTTTGATTCCCCAGTATTTATCATCATACTCAACATATAAGGTGACAATCATGTATAGAGATTTTTAGATTGTAAAGCTATAGGCATCCTTTGATTCAAATGAATCCCCTGAATATATCCATCATCCTGTATGTGATTATGGCATGAGAAATAACTCTAAGACTTACAGCTAATTTGAAGGTGATAGAAAGCTATGCCATCCTCTTTAGAAAAGGAGCATAATATCTATTTTGAATCCTCCACCTAGTATTTCACATTTTATTCACAAGCCTTATTCTCCCCATAGTGACCCCTTCTTTCCATATCTGTACTTTGTACTTTTGATCCTTGGACCTCATTATGAACAGATGGCATTTTATTTTAAGAACCAGGATTTTTCTCATAAAAATCAGGAGTTAGAGTATTATGAATCCCTATGGGGTCAGCAATAATATAGCAACAGGGAGGTAGAATGTTAGCAGTTTTTCAATAATATTGTTACTCTTTTCATTATGCTCTGGATTTAGGATTTGTTCTGATATGAGGCAATATTTCAGAAGATACAGAATGTACATCTTAAGAATATTCTGAGATATGGTTCATAAGAGACCCGGAACATTATTTGAGATAATGGTGCTTGATGTTATTATAAAACATTAAAAACACAAATTTTAATTCATTAATTGCTGTTAGTATTTTATTCATAAGATAAATAGCATCATGTAATCACTAATGATCTATTCTCATGGAGAATGTCTTTATAGGATGGTACTTCTGAGATGTTTGCAGAATTAATTCTGCATTACTAGGTTTCTGAAAGCAACTATGAATATCCTTTAAAATGTTAATAACTTACTTAAATGTTTAACACATATAATCCTCCTGGAAAAAATTAAATTGCAAATTGTACTTATTTCTTATATCTTGGAAAATATGATAATAATCTGGGGACCGATATTTTGTTGAATCAGCTTTTGTCACTTACTAAGTCAAATAATAGTATGCACAATATAATTCTATTTATAAGATTTTATAATTCCCTGCCTGAGATTAATCTTATCTTTACTTCATCTAATTTTCTTGATAAAAAGTCACTTGGCATTCAAAAGCAAAGCTAAAAGTATGTTTTTGAAAGAACATGTGCAAGGAAGAAATTTAATATAACTTAGTTTCCTAATATGAAGATTAAAATAACAGTTGCCATAGTATTAATTGCTACTTTTCATATTTAGAGACAAATCTGTCATTCTTCTGGACCTATAAACTTGTTGCTACAGATTTTGAGAGTAGAGCATTGTATCTAAACCTAAAGCAACATTTAAATATTATATATTATATGCTACAAGATACCTGTTGTAATTTAGATTATTATTAATATAAAGATTTCTTAAAATTGAATTAATGATAATCTTAAAAAATGTTTTATATTTCAGAAAACTGTATTTTTCCATATGGGTTAGCAACCCAAATATGTTGTTTCTAGCTTTTTTTAATGTTACCTTAAATTCAGGTTGTCAAGGTACAGCTGAATAGATGTGATAATACTGTATTTCATGTCTGACTTCCTTCTTGAGTTGTCACTTTTTTGTTACTGTTCATTTCATACTATCCCAATTTCCTTAGAATTTACCCCTCTAATCTTGTCATTCCTTTAAATGACAATTTTCATGCCCAGGATCATCTTATTAATTATTTTGTGTCATTATAAACAACCCTACCTTTTCAGTGCTGTAAGAATTAGATTTCCTGGTGTTAATGTGTTCCATCAGTAAGAGTGCTGAGTTCAGAAGGCAAAATTGTAATTGCATTCTAATCAGAAAAATTAGTTCAATATATACTCTAGGTATTTTGTTAAATTAACATTATAGCTGTTAGTAACAAGGCACTATTAAGTGATTATTGCATAAATTAAATTAAATACTACATGACTTGGATAATTTAGAATTCCATGTGCTCTCTTCCCACAAAATTCTTGGCCTTATGTACTTGAGTTTTAAAATGTTAATTTGTGAGGTAACAAGCATCTTATAAACCTACTTTACTTGATAGAAATATCTTTCTGCTTATTGACAAATACATCTGCAGTTAACATTTCTTGGAAATAAATGATATTTTAATATTCAAAAATCAGCATTTAGCTCTCATACCTACCTGTTCACCATAACACTTTATTTAGAAATTTAAATTGTGAGTTTTTAGTGTATACTGAAATCATAGCTCTGATATTATTATCCACTGGACAGCAATTTACTTATTTGCTTGCTTGTTTGTTTATTCATTTTATTTAGCTTACTTGTATAAAAACAAAAGTAACCATTTTGTGATAACTGCAAATTTTAATTAATCCAGCTATTTTCAGTTTTCAGGGCACCATGACACACATTACTTCATTACTGTTCTCTGAAGTCCTTTTAACATGGATTGGACAGTGTTAGCAGAGATAACGGTGGAGGACGCACAGGTTTTCAGGTCCCCATTCAGAATCTGAGAGAGAATAGCTGTTATTGCTGGAAACATAATGGATCTAATCATTATCAAATACCTTAAATCAGCTGCATAAATCTGAAAACATAGGCACACTTCTATTTTACTGTGACAGGTTAAAGTAGTTTAAATTTCATAAAATGTCAGTGAGAGAAAACAAGCAAAAAAACTAAGACATGTCACCCATAAGTACCGCCTCCGCCACCCAGTCAGTAACAACCTCAGGTAAGCATTGCGTGCCTACATGGAGTGTTACTTGAAGAGAGATGAGGAAACCTAACTGTAGAAATCAATTTGTGTCTTCCCAAATTCACTTTATCTTTGAGGTGCACAAATGATGCGAGAACTTCATCCTGTTCCACCTTTCAGTGCTGGGAAGGTTTTCCCTAATAACCCCAGTCTAGGGATCTCAAAGTAACACAAAACTGCCTTCAGAAGACAGAATTATTATTTGCGATTTCCATATTAATTCCACGGGAAAAAATTCTAAAGTCAAATAACTCAAGTGCTAAGCTGTCTTCATTACTTCGTTTATTTTTAGATACATTTGTGAAGAGATTGCATACCCTTGGAGGGCAGGGTGTGTGCCTTATTCATCATAGTATCCCTCAGGTTTTATGTGTCTGGCATATGGTGGTTGAATAAGAATGCTTCATTGACAAATGAGTGAATTCTTGGCTTCCAGGAAGAAACCTGAACAACTGTTTGTTTTCTGTGGGAACTGTACAAGTACCATATCTAGTACACACAACCACCAAAGCAATGTTTGGGAAGGATGTCTGAGAATGGAAAAGCGCACTAGAAGTCTTAAAGCTAGAAACATTTTTCCTCTATACATTCTCTAAGGATTATAAAACTTACCTATACAATCTACCTCAGATAATGGCATTTAAATGCTATTTAGAAATTGACCAGTTGTGCCAGATAAAAATCATTTGACATCATAAAGCAAATTAGTCACCATCAAAATGTATAATAGAGACCTAGAATTTTTATAAATTCTACTAAGCATTTATTTTATATGAAAGAGGAATACCTTCCACAGCACACACATAATTAAATGTAAATGTATGCTGAAAAAGCTCATAACCATGAAAAATACATATCCTGATGGACTACTTTTATTTGGCAACCTTTCCTTCCAATATCTGTCTTAATATTCAAGTGTAGATTAGAAATTATATCTACAGTCCCAACTCTTTCTATGAAATATGTATAAGTCAGCATAGAAAATTTATTTTCCTTCTGCTGTACATGGAGGTGGATAATTACATCTTTCAGAAAACTTAGTGAAGCCATTAGGTGTCTACTAATCTTTAACTGTACCTTTATTGAATTTAATATCGTCAGCTAGAACAACTTAGTTATGTATTATTATTTGAATGTGCTTATCCCATTTTTTCTAGCATCACTTACATTGTAACACTTACACACAATATCAGGACATCTGACTTTCTTGTATAGCTTAAAGTAAATTATTGAGGGACAACATTTTCAAAAAGAGTAAGATTTTTTACCATTTAGTTAAATATAAATATATTGATGAGGGAAACGCCGTACTTTCTATTCAGTTTTTCTGTAAATCTAAAACTGCTCTAAAAAATAAAATCAATTAATTAAAAAAAACAAATTGATGTGGGAAATATTTGAAACAGTGTTACTTAAAGTGGAAGAGGAGAAGAATAGTTTAATAACCTTGCAATTAAATATTTTCAGCACACTCTGCCTTTCAGCTTCCCTAAGAGTAAGAAAAGAAAGGAGAATTAAATTGTCATAAGAGAGGGATGATTTGTATAAAAGAAACATTCCAATGATTAGAGTTCATTAGTAGTATCGAAACAGATTCCTAGAGGCAGTTTTCAGAATTTCATTTCCTAGGGACTTTAAAGAGGATACAGGTAACCAATTGTCTGATGTAGTTTAACTTGCCTAGAGGCAAGGAGATAGATTAATGTCCAAACTAACAAAACTGATCCAACCTCCTGTATTTCCTAGACTGCACTGCTCAGCCCATTAGAAAATGAGGAGCTTATAAATTTAAGGCCACAGGTATCCTTTTTATATCAACCTATTAGCTTTACCTCCTTTGGAGGTCATAGCCTGAACTCCTAACCTTACGTAATCATCAGTATCCTGTAACTTTCATCCATTCACAAGACAAGATAGTTGGACTGACCAGGCACCCAATCCATCAGTCTCGAAAGAGTGTCTCGACATGGATTGCACTCTCGATACAAAAGGAAGACACAGGCAAAAGCAGAGGTGGCTCACTGTAATTTTTGCTTGTCAAAAACAGAGAAAGCCTAAAATTAGTCCCTCAGATTCCGATTCCCTTACATCAGTGAAAGAGGGGACTGCTTCAGAGCATTGTTTTGGTTTCTCCTTCAGAATCTTAACTGTGAATTTTTTTTGAACTCTGCTTCTCCAACCTCTAATTCCTGATGAAAGGACTCAAATATATAAACTGAGTTCTACTAAAATACTTTAAAAAATAATCAAGAAGAAAAGGAGTACATTTTCCTTATTTTTGAATAGTAGAATTTCCTTAATAACTGTAACAAGATGAAAACAGCATATGAGCTGGTTACTATTGCAAATAAAACATTCCCTATTGTGTAAAATAATGCAAAACTCATATTTCACAAAGTCACCATAAATCAAATTCATAAATCTCATATTAATTAAAAATACATGAAACGTATGATTTCTATCAGCCCATATTTGACATCTTCTACTTAGATGCTAAATGCAATTTATGAAGCACATTTGAGTAGATATGACTCTACACGCTTCATCTTGCTTCATCTTGTTGACAAAATAAAAACTTACCTCAGGAATGACTCACTGGTTAGGAAAACTGAAATCTTTTAAGCTTAGGACTTGGAAATCAATAATTGCAAAGATAAATGTTTTGAATCATAATGAGAAAAGCAACTGTATTCTTTCTTAAGTTCCTGAGGTATTGTCCAAATTTCTAGAAGTGGTTACTAAGCATCCAAAGACTAAGAAAGCAAGAGAAAATCTTAAAACCTGGCTCAGGGTCTTGAAGTATTTGTCATTTAATAGTGATAAATGGGTTTTAATCAATGTGACTATAAAAATAGAGTCAGAAGGACTAAGTGGTATCAATAATCAAGGAAGCAAATCCTGATATTAAGTGCTCACTACACAATTTCAGTAGTCCCTTGAGGTAAACTAACTTGTGAAATGAAAGAACTTGATTACAGCATATATATCCGCTCATATTTACCTACCAAACATTCTCAAAATATAGTTTATTCTTGAATATATTCCCTGGAATAAAATTCATGTACAGAACCTGGCCTTCCTGTTTTGTGGATTCATATATTATGTTAATGTGATTTGATAATTAATTAATCTCCCATATTGATGAGTATGATAAATTGCTTTTGTGGCATCCTCAATATTTAGATAATCACATAAAAGGTTTTATTATATTCTAATTAATGAATTTCAATCTATATTTTATATGTCACAAATGTCTAATTTAAGAATATATATTTCTATATATCACTTTCTATTTGAAATTTGATATTTAAATGTCAGTATTTACCTTTAGGAGTTGACCAATCACATATAACCAATATTTGCAGGCAATTAATTTCCTAAGAACTTGAATTCAAAATGGTACCTAAAATGGTGTTCTTATGAGATATCAGTGTGTAGTTTGGATTAAACCAGTAAATAGCATGGAGTATTATCTTGTTCCCATAACCTCATTGCACATTTTCCCATGTGGTGACAATCTCAATTAAGAGCTTCAACATATTGACTGCCTCTAGGCAGCCCATAAATAGGAATGAAGAAATTCTCAAATCTTCACAGACAATGTAGGTTCTGAGTCAGGTTTTGTCCCCAACTCATATATTGCACAAAAAAAAACCATGAAATTATATCATGATTACCAGTAGTGTTTCTTGAGTTCAAATTGAAAACTTTTAGTCACTTATAAATTCTTTAATAATATGATTTTATTCAACTTTTTTCTTATTGAAAAAAATTATAATACTGTATATGACTTAAGGGAATAGGTTCCTATCCCTTAGATGTATATCACCATATGACACCAAACATCAAGCTCCCATATCCCTTAATCATATACGATTAGGCCCCCTACCCTTTTACCATATGCCATTATGCCTACCTCTCTTCTAATACCCTCAATTCTTCAGTCATATTTCTAGGGTTTGTTCTGATTTAGTTTTGTCTGTTCCTTGTTCTATATCCCATATGAGTCCAATCATCCGTATTATCATTTTCCTTCTGACTTATTTTGCCTAGCATAATCTTCTCCAGTTCAATCCATATTGTCACAGATGACAAGTGTTCATTTTTTTTTATAGCCAGGTAGTATGCTCTTTTGTATATACACCACATCACATCTTCTTAATTCACTCATCTGTTGTTAGACACTAAGGTTGTTTCCATAACTTCGATGTTGTAAATAGTGCTGCAGTGAACATAGAATTGCATATATGCCTTTGAATTAGGGCTTTTCGTTCTTTGGATAAATACCAAGGAGTGGAATTTCTGGATCACATGGTAGATATATTTAATATTTTGAGGAACCACCATGCTGTTTTCCATAGGGTGTAGAGCCAATCTACATTTCCAACAACAGTGCAAAAGGATTCCTTTTTCTACACATCCTCACTAACATTTTCATAATGCATATGTATCACACGAACTTCTACTATAATGGTTTTTGTGGAAAACTACTTAATCATTATATATGTTTAAGAAATAAAATCATTAGATTATTGAAAAATATTTAAAATAAAGAGTATATTCAAAATAATTTTGTATATTAACATCATAGATCAGAATCCATTGAAAATTGGAGACATTTCCTCAATTAATCAATTCCCAGTACAATTACAAATAGATTTAATTGGCATTGGGATTTAAAGCTTACTTACTAGTGTGTAACTAATTAATAGAATTTTCAGCTCACTCAGCATGTGACTTCTTCAATGATAAGCTAAACTTCAGGAAGTAAATAAAGACTTAAACTGCATATTATTTTTAAATTACTCTGTTTTGGGAGAATTTAGGAAAATAAGCATGGTGTCTGAGACTGATATGAAGCAAAGTAAGGATGTAATATGATAAAAATTATAATAGATTTAAATATTGATAAACAATTTATGCTAGTGAACTTTTATATTACTAAAGCTTTTCAGGATGTCCTTAAAAATTAAGTTTTAGAAACTTTTCAAATAGTTACAAGAAAATCAATTGCTAATGAATAGTCATATAAAGACAAAAACTAACCTTGATAGCTGGCAACAGAACTGAAGCACCAAGAGGGGAGGGGGTAGAGTGGGGTAGGAACACAGAGGGAAGGAAGCACAGTGGACTATGGTGTTGAGCTGTGGGTTATTTGGTGGTAGATGCACTAGGTGGTGATATCTGATGGAGGTATCCAAATCTTACCTCAATTTTAGTAATTTTTTAAAATAAAATTTAAGGGCCGCCCTGATGGCACAACGGGTTAAAGGCAGCACTGTGGAGCTGTCAGCAGCTTTGGTGGTGAGAGTTCAATGCCAGGCCAGGGAGAATCCCACATGGTGCAGCAGACCTCTCCTGCCTGCCCGCTGCTCCCCTCAGCAGTGTATTTCAGTCAATCTGCCTGTTCTGCTCCCACTCTGTCTCTGGTGAACCGTTTTGTAATCCCACGCATCTGGCCTGTGCCCCAGCTTGTATGCAAAAATAAATGAATCTTTAAATAAAATTAAATTAAATAAAAAGTTAAAAAGTTAAAAAATAGAAAATCAATCACTATTTTGAAGTCTGTTAGAGCTGCCAGTACTCTGTTGATTTTCAATAAATAAAAACTTTGAAATTCTATTTTTTGTCATAAGCATCTTCCCTGCTGACAAAAATAGCTGGTTGTTATCAGTATACTTTAATCAATTTCCCCTATTCATCATATACTTTCATTTGTACTCTGAGGAATGTCTAGAAATTTCTGTAATTTACTATCTCTTTCTCCAAAGAGATGATACTTTATTTAGAATATCTTTAAGTTGAAACTTTCTTATCTTTCCAAATCTTAAACTATGCCTAGACTTCTTTCTGTTTCCTGGCACTGCTGGCAACTTTTCTTATGATCCAATGCCCTTGAACTACTATTGTCTGAGTCTTTTATTCTAACCATAAATTATGCATGTTCCTTAAGCACCACCTATAAACTTCTGCTTCTGCACACTGTTCCATAATTGCCAAATTGCTGCACAGAAATATGAGTGTAACTATGCAGCTACATTCTGACATCATGGGTTTAGAATTAAGTAGATTTTTTAAATATCTAAACTGCCCTCAGCAGAAGTGTTCTCTATAGAAGTGTTCTCAACAGCTCCCTGTTGATCTTGCATTTCTCTACCAACATCTTTTTCTCTGCATCCCCAAAGACAAGCCAGTTATGTTTAAAAGAGAAATTAAAGAGAATATAAGTCACTGAACATTTTCCTAAATAATCAAAAACTAAAAGCTTTAGACAGAAACCTGGGCTATAATCTGAAGCTTTTTTCCCCCACTAAAAATCAACTTTAGGGCTTTGAGGAAGCACATCCAAGCTGGTGAAATATAGGCTCACTTGTACTTATTTCCTCCCATGATCACAACAAATCTACAACTAAATATGGAATAATCTACACAGAAACTGACTTCAACGAGTAGAGCTTTTACACCAAATGATAAAAAGGCTGCAGCCAGCGGGATCAGACAGACAGAGACGCTGTCCAAGGACCTTTTCCCTGAGGAGCAGGGGGAAGAGCTGTGTCTGACACCCAGCACCCCACCCCTATGATTCAGCATAGTGGAGACCAGTCCCTGGAACTCCTGCATTGAGGGCCAGAGGGAAGTCACCACTGGCAAAGCTGAGGAAAAAGTAGAGACTAAGAACCAGTCCTTAACATACCTGTAAGCAAACTCACTTGCCAATTATCTTCCTCAGCAAGTGCTGATAACAAATATTATCATTCATTCGACAATGTTTCAACAAATGTTTCATGAAACGATGGCCAAATAGATGATGACTTTAAAACTGTAGCCACACAAAATACATAACTATTGCATTTTTGTCCAGAGATTATGTTTATACTTTGAGACACTCCTACTCCACTAATGTCAACCCCCTGTCTGCAACTATAGCTTTGTAGGAGATACCAGACTAGGGGTAGGAGAGGAAAGACACATTTTCAAAAACCAGACATGAAGTGAGTCAGCATCTCTGAAAGACTCAAGAGTCTGAAATGAGTCAGCATCTCTGAAAGACTCAAGAGTCTGAAAGACTCAGGACAATAGTTCCAAAATTCTATTTCAAGACCTAGTTTCCAAACAGAGGGCTCATATGGCTAGACAATTGCAAAACAACTAGGATGGGAAAGATAAGCAGAGAAGAACAAGGAAAAGGATGGGTTGGGGATGGTCACATTAAAAATGAGCCTAAAAACCCAAATTTCAGGATATTTGAAGAAATCTAATATCAAGAAAGCCAACCAAAGTATATAGATACAGACAAGAAGAGACCGATATGTAAAATGTTAATTTAAAAATCATAAAGATAGATATTATTTTAAAAAATGGCAAAAGTAACAAAGTAAGGTCTAACCTAGATATAAGATGGTATTGAGATATTCATCCAGAACACAGCAAAAAAAGGTAATGAGATAAGACGATAGCAAGAGATAAAATAGCCTTGTGCTGGAACTAGGGAGTTGGGGGAAAGTCATGGACTCTAAATATATATTTAGTACCTACTATGTGCCAGGCACTACTCTAAGCAGTTAATGTAGCAATGAAACAAAAAAAACAGACCAAAAAAAAAAAACCTCATAAGATTTAAATTTTAGAGGGAAAATAAGATGATAAATGGACAAATATATAAAATGTAAACACTTTATAGAAAATTAAAGCAGGTAAGTGAATAGAATGTGATAGAGAAGAGAGTTATATTTGAGATAAGATGGTCAGGAAAAGATTATTTGATAACAGTGAAATTTATGGAAAGACTGGAGCAACATGATGATTTAAGTCTTGCAAATGTCAGGGGGAAGACTGTTCCAAAAATAGAGGCAAAAGGTTTGAGACAAAAATAGTTTGGGCATACTTGAAGAACAATAAAAGGTTCTGTGTGTCAGAGAAACACTGTTTGAAGAAATGAGAAGAATTTGCAGAATTAAAGAAAGCCATGTTATCACAGATTGATAATGTCTTCTGAAGGTAAAGAAAAATAAATTTATACCTACACACATTATATGAAACTGAAGAACTTGAATAATAGAAAGAAAATTCCTAAAATGTACCAGAGAAAAAAAATCCAAACCAATTATCTTCAGTGAAGTGTCAAATAAAGGCCAGGACACAGAGCAAAATTATTTTCAATGTGATGATGGAAAAACCATAACCTACATTTTCATAATAATAAAAATACATTTTATTCAATAATGAGAACAAATTAAGGATTTTTTTCAGGATAAAAGTTAAGATTGTTTACCACCCACAGATGTACAATCAAAGAGAAAAAGGAAAAGGAGATAATATGGAAAAAAATAGTACCTGCAAAAATTGATGACATTTTAACTAATTACTGAAGAAAGATTTTATATGAAAAAGGAAAACTAAAACTACTGACAATAACATTAAGGAAAATTAAATCACACTATGATTCGTATCACATTTAGCAAGAAAATAAGAATTAATAAAGAAAGCAATTAACCATTTTTTTTAAAGTTTGAAACACCAAGTATATGAGTATTTCCTAGTAGTAGTAGTGTTTGAAAGTAGTGTAAAGATTCTACATAAAATTGTTGATATGAAGTCTCAAAAACATACTATTTTGTGAGACGTAGATTCAGGTACTGCATTAGTTAGAAGAAGACTATATTGCAGTAACAAATCCTTAATTTCAGTGGTTTAGACTGGGACAATATCTTTCACTCGTGAAATGTCTGATGTGACTTAGCGCCTTTGGTAGTTTTCTTCCAAAGATGATTCAGTGATTGATTCATTGTGCAACTCAACCATCTTGAGATTTGCTGTCAGTCATGAGGTTGAGAGAGTGCAAGGTCAGGAACCCTCAGACTCTTTCTTAAGTGCCTTAGACAGGCAACCAGATATCACTTTCATTCACATTCACATTTTCTTAAGCCTTATCCATGCCACAACCAACAACGGCAAGACACCTATAAAACTAGGTCGGTATGCACATAAATATTTGGTAATCCCCGTCTCTGCTACACCGATTGACAGTTATTTATCATTTTATGTAAGAGTGGCATATCTTTTTGAAAAAAAATGTTTTAAAATTGTTAAAAGAAAATTGGTCCCTTAAATGTGAAAAAAAAAAAAATTCACTTGGAGGTGTGGATGCTGTGGGTTACCGGGGATCTGAAGGTACTGAAGACAAACTGTGTCAGCTTAGAAGTCCAACTAAGGTCACCATTAACAAAGATCAAGAAGTTTAATTTGGGGCCCTCCGTGGTGGTGCAACGGGTTAAGCACAGAACTATGAAGCTATCCAGAGCCACTGCAGCAGGAGTTCGATACCCGGCCAAGGAGATTCCCACATGGCGTAGCAGACCTCTCCTGCCTCGCCCACTGCTCCCCTCAGCAGTGTACTTCAGCCTGTTCTGCTCCCCACTCTGTCTCTGGTGAATTCTCTCACCACCCCATACCTCTGGCCTGCACCCCAGCTTGTATGCGTATATAAATAAATCTTTTAAAAAA
>PVIJ01017675.1:0-22691 GCA_004024925.1 Scalopus aquaticus | reverse complement strand
GATTTGGGTGTAGTCACCCCTCGACTTGGACCCGAGAGGAATTCACAACCGCGACACCGCTTGACCACAGACAGACAGGAAAGTTTCTCTAGATATGGGGTATCTTTGCCCGGGCAGGGAGAAGGGGGTGTGGGGGTGGGGTAGTGCAGTGCAGACTCCTAGGAAAGAGGAAAGGTAAAGGAGGACGCGGGCTCTCTTCTTTCAGTGGGGTTCAGGAACTGCTCCTTTGCCAGTCTATCACTTCCTGAGATGATGACTATGTCCTGCACTTGACTCAGCCAAAGGATGCTGCGCGATGCAAAAGACATCAGCTAGTGGGGGGAACCCCTAGATTTGCCACGGGCTGTGAGGCTTTGGGGGAAAAGCAAAAGAGAGCTGTAGCCCTGACTGCTATGGCTCCCGTCTTGCCAGCTGCTTCCTTTAGCAGTGTCTCTCAATGAATCCTCTTTTGTGGTCTCCCCTCTTTTCTGGAGAATTCTTTCAACACCCCATCTCTGAGCTATCCCACTATTCTCTTGCCCATCTAGCTGGGAGCTGCCTTCACACGTGAGGTGTTGTGCGGAAGAGGAGGGTGTCTCCTCTTCCTCATCTCTCCTCTGCTCTCCTCTCCTCCCCTCCACGCCCCTCCACGCCCCTCCCCTCCCCTCAAAACTCGCCTCCATCCACTTCTCCTCCCCTCCCATTCCCTCCCCCCTCCCGTTCTCTCCTGTCCTCTCCTTTTTCTGTCATCCATCCTTCCTGGTCTCTTCCCAAATAGCACTCAGGGTTGCAGCCAAAGCCTGCAGTGCCAGGCAAACTCACTGTAACCTCCTTTCGATTGTAAGAATGTGGTGCCTGCTTGTGCCCAAGGGGACCTTCACCCATTCTTTCATTTTGCTGGAGGATATATTTGGCGGCAAGTGGGGAGCTCAGAATTGGCATTTGAGAGGTAGGTCTCCAGGTGAGATGGTAGGGATAGCTTTGGATCGGCTGGATGATTATCTTTTCGCATCAGTGCCGTCTAATGAAGGGTGTCCTGAACACAAATGTGTATAAAGAGACCAAAAGAGTACATCCAGCATGGCGCCCAAAGCACTTTGTGATGCTTTCTAGGCAATAGAGCTTTTCACACTGTCGAGAAACTTTAAAACTAGCCGTGGACACAGGTATATGTTACTTTGAGCTAAGCATACAGGTCAAGTTGTCATCTAAACCTTAAATTCATTGAGTTAGTTCTTTTTTGCCTTGTCATCTCGCCTGGCCAAAATGCACTCTTTGACGTTTTCTGAGCACAGACAGATTTTGATCCCAGGAACAGAATGTAAAAAGCCATAAGTGAAGCATATATATATATATATATATATATATATATATATATATATATATATATATATGTATATGTGTGTGTATATATATATAAATAATATAATATAATATATAATATATATTATATAATGTATATTTTGTATATTATGTATAATGTATATATTACATATAATATACATTATATAATATATATTAATATAATTAATAATATTTATAATTTAATTAATTATAATATTAATTAATAATATAATTAATATAATCAATATAAGTAATATAGTATATTAATATATACTATATTACATATTAATATATAATATGCATTATATTTTATATATATATATGTGTATATATATATATATATATAACTTAGTTTGAACTGCCATATCACCTAGCGGGAAATCTGTTACCTAAACTGAATTCACTGAGGTAGTGTTTTTTGCCTAGTCATTCCTCTTGGTGAGAAAGGCACAGTTTGATGCTTTCTGAGCATTGGCAGGTTTTTCACACAGGAACAGAATCTAAAAAGCCAGAAGTGAAACACAGGTATATGTTACTTAGTTTAAACTGTCAAATCACCTAGTGGGAAATCTTTCACCTAAATCTTGAAATTACTGAGGTACTGTTTTTTGCCTAGAAATCACTCTTGGTGCGAAATGCACTGTTTGATGCTTTCTGAGCACTGACAAATTTTTGATGAGGAACAGAATCTAAAAAGCCAGAAGAGAAACACATGTGTATGTTACATAGTTTGAACTGACAAATGAACTAGTGGTAAATCTTCACCTAAACCTTGAAATCAGAGAGTTTGTACTTGTTTGGCAAATCACCCAGCATTGTGCCCACTTTATGAAGCTTTCTAAGAAATAGAGGCTTTTCACACAGAAAGAGAAACTGAAAAGCTAGCCATGAGACACAGGTATATGTTACTTAGTTTGAGCTGAGGAATGACATAGAAGTCAAATTGTCATCTAAACCTTGAATTCACTGAGTTAGTGCTTTTTTGCCTTTTCATCAAGCTTGGGGTGAAATGCACAGTTGGACGTTTCCTGAGCACTGACAGGTTTAAAACTCAGGAACAGAATATAAAAAGCCAGAGGTGAAACACGTGTATATGTTTCTTAGTTTGAACTGCTAAATAACCGAATGGTAAATATTTCACCTAAACCTTGAAATCAGACATTTTGTGCTTTTTTGTCTAGTCATCCAGCATGATGCCCAAAGCACTTTATGAGACTTTCTAAACAATAGAGGCTTTTCACACAGAAAGAGAAACTTAAAAGCTAGCTGTGAGACACAGGTATATGTTAGTTTGAACTGAGAAATGACATAGAGGTCAAGTTTTCATCTAAACCCTGAATTCACTGAGTTAGTGCTTTTTTGCCTAGTCATCCTGCTTGGGGAAAAATGCACTGTTCGTCCCTTAGTGAGCAGTGACAAGTGTTTAACCCAGGAACAGAATCTAAAAAGTGAGAAATAAAACACATGAATACATTCCTTAGGTTGAACTGCCAAATCATCTAGTGGTAAATCTTTCACCTAAACCTTGAATTCACTGTCAGTGCTTTTGGCCAATTCATCCAGCATGGCGCCCAAAGCTCTTTATGAAGCTTTCTAAGCAATAGAGACTTTTCACACAGAAAAAGAAACTGAAAAGCTCACCGTGAAACAAAGGTATATGTTACTTAGTTTGAGCTGAGAAATGACATAGAGGTCAAGTTTTCATCTAAACCTTGAATTCACTGAGTTAGTACTTTTTTGCCTTCCTTCAAGCTTGGGGCAAAGTGCACTGCACTCTTTGTATAGTCATCACATTCCTTGCAATCAACTATTATGCTTGCTTGCCAACTTTTATGGTATATCAATCCAGCTGTCCAGGAATAAAGTTAGAGCGCCTTAATCACCTTCTGGTGTATGCTGTCTCTCACTCTCTCCACTCTTTTCCTCACAACGCGCCGACGCCTTCCACACCTTCCTTGGGACCTGAGAAACATCGGTCGGAGCTGGTCTTTGGCATCCAGCCTTATCTCTCCCTATGGATTCAGTACACAGAATAGGAGGTTACACTCAGGTTTCCTTTCAAAATCTTTTGACTGTATCCACTTCCCTAGACTTGGGGTGGCTAAACCTCACCTTCTGTAAATATACTATTATATTTAACTATTCCCATGACAGCCTCAGTGCTGTAAACACACCGTGTGTCTGGGGCACACACGAAGACATGGCACATGAGCACTACCTCTGTGAAATCTCATTCTCTGAGGAAGCACTCACCTCAGTGCCATCCAGTGCCATCACTCAGGAAGACCACTTTCTATTTTTTGGTAGTTCAGGTACCGGTCATGGGGAAGTTGGATAGGTGCAGATACGGGCCTCTTTCTGAGTCTTATTGGAAGTTTGTAGGGTATGGAGGAATACATCAGGGAGTCTGACCCCACTTATTTCTCCTATCCCAAACTCCATTTTCTCCAGCTCATTATCCATAATTCTCTCTGCAATAGCCCCTGGCACATTCATAACTTAAACAGATGACACTCCTCTCCCACATGTGCAGATTTTACCCAAGCCATTTCAGAGGGGGAGATACTATATCAAATATTTATGTGACCCTCATTCTCTGGGAATACAAACTTAATTTCTAAAAGCACGGCCAGGACTGATATCTCATTAGAAAACACAGGACATTTTTTCTTCTTCACAGAAACTTGTGTATAATCCTCCCCCAACATGGTATAGGCCGCTGAGACATTGTCATTAGTGTGCCTGACTTCACTGTTCTCAACCCATGACAAATGTCCTTTTCAGGAACAATCTCCAAACTAGGCTCATTTCTTGAACACTACTGTCTGCAATACCTGACAGGAATATCAGTATGTCCTCCTTTGAGATCTCTCTAACTCTCTAACTATGACTAGTGAGAACATGGACACAACAACCCTATTTTATAATATCCTGGCTTTGGAAATACTATTGTCCATGGATTCTTTTTATATGTAGGAATTCGTCTTCCACAAAAATTAGTTTTAAATCTGACCATTAGAGTACAGCAAGTGTGGACATTTTATTACACTCAAAGGACACTCTACAGAGGCTCAACAACCCTCTCTGAATTCCTGAACTTCAGCAGTTACACAGAACCACGGAGCTCTAGACTTGCTGATGGCTGAAGTCAGAAGAGTCTGTGCCCTCCTTATATGAAAAATGTTGTTTTTGGATTAACACTTCTAGTGAGGTAGAAGAAGACCTGGAGGTATTAAAGAAAAATATGGATATTTTTTTTAGATGAACTCAAAAGGCAGGCAGGACAAGTGCCTAGTTGGCGACAGTCAAACTTTTTTTTAATATATATTTTTATTGTTATTTATGTCTTTCACATTTTGTATTCCCCTTGGGTAGCCCACCACCAATTCACCCGTGATCCATCTCCATGGTCCCTTGTGTTCTTTTCTATTCCATTTTGTGCCTTTATCCTCCCATCCCCCACCACCCGCTGAGTGTCTCTCTCCTATTTGGTTTCCTTATAGTCCCGTTATAAGTGAAACCATTCAGTATTTTTCTTTTTCTTTCTGGCTTATTTCACTGAATATGATCCCCTCTAATTCCATCCACGTCGCTGCAAATTGCATGTGTTTATCTTCTTTGAATGCTGAATAGTATTAAATTGTGTATAGGTACCACATTTTCTTGATGCAATCATCTATTTTTGGACATCTGGGTTGCTTCCATACCTTTGCTATTGTGAACAGTGCCGCAATGAACATACGGGTGCATGTATCCTTTCGGATTAGTGTTTTTGTGTCCTTTGGGTAAATTCCCAAAAGTGGGATTGCTGGGTCGTATGGAAACTCCATGTTTAGCAGTTTCAGAAATCGCCATACAGCTTTCCATAGTGGTTGCACCAGTTCACGTTCCCACGAGCAGTGTAGAAGAGATCCTTTTTCTCCACATCCTTTCCAGCATTTATTGTTGCCTGTAGTTTTAATGTGTGCCATCCTCACAGGTGTGAGGTGTTATCTCATAGTGGTTTTGATTTGCATTCCCTTGATTATAAGTGATGTTGAGCATTTTTTCATGTATCTGTTGGCCATTTGATTTTCTTCTTTGGAGAAGTATCTTTTTAGCTCTTCTGCCCATTTTTTGACTGGGTTATTGGCTTTGTTTTTGTTGAGTTATGTGAGCTCCTTGTAAATTTTTGTTATCAGTCCTTTATCAGATGTATTGTGTGCAAAGATCTTTTCCCAGTTGGTAAGGCGTCTGTTAGTTTTGGTTAATGTCTCTTTTGCTGTACAGCAGCTTTTTATTTTGATGTAATCCCATCTGTTTATCTTGTCTCACTTCCTTCGCTTTGAGGGATGTGTCTTTCAAGATTTTGCTGAGATGTATGTCATGTAGAGTTTTGCCTATATTTTCTTCTATACATATTATGGTTTCAGGTCTTACATCCAGGTCTTTTATCCATTTTGAGTTGACTTTTGTGCAGGGTGTGAGGTAGTAGTCTAGTTTCATTTTTTTTGCATGTGGCTGTCCAGTTTCCCCAGCACCATTTATTGAATAGACTGTCCTTGTTCCACTGTATTATCTTTGCTCCTTTGTCAAAGCTTAGTTGTTCATAGATATGTGGCTTTAATTCTGGGTATGCTATTCGGTTCCATTGGTCTTTCTGTCTGTTTTTGTTCCAGTACCACGCTGATTTAATTATTATGGCTTTGTAGTATAGTTTGAAATCAGGGCGTGAAATTCCTCCGTTTTCTTTCCTTTTAGTTTGTAGGGCTTTAGCTATGCAAGGTTTTTTGTGTTTCCATATAAATTTCATCAGTAGTTGATCTATTTCTTTGAAGAATGTCATTGAGATATTTATTGGAATAGCATTGAATCTGTAAATTGCTTTTGGTAGGATTGCCATTTTGATAATGTTAATCCTTCCAATCGATGAACAAGGGATGCCTTTCCATCTTCCTGTGTCTTCTTCTGTTTCTTTCAACAGAGTTTTGTAGTTTTCTTTGTATAAGTCCTTTATGTCTTTTTGTTAGATTTATTCCCAGATATTTGAATTTTTTGTTTTCAATTTTGAAGGGGATGGACTTCTTAATTTCTTCTTCTTCAGATTGGGTGTTTGCATATAGGAAGGCTACTGATTTTTGTGCATTGATTTTGTATCCTGCTACTGTACTGAACTGGTCTATTATTTTGAGTAGTTTTTCTATGGAGTTTTTAGGGTTTTGTATATATATTATCATATCATCTGCAAATAGAGGTAGTTTAATTTCTTCTTTTCCTATTTGGATCCCTTGAATGTCTTTCTCTTGTCTAATTGCTCTGGCTAGGACTTCCAGTATTATATTGAAAATTAATGGTGAGAGTGGACATCCTTGCCTTGTTCCTGATCTTAAGGAAAAAGCCTTCAGCTTCTCACCGTTGAGGATAATATTGGCTGTGGGTTTGTCGTATATGGCTTTTATAATGTTGAGATATGTTCCTTCTATCCCAAGGATTTCAAGGGCTTTTTATCAGAAATGGGTGTTGCACTTTGTCAAATGCTTTCTCAGCGTCTATTGATATGATCATATGGTCTTTATTTTTCTTTTTGTTGATGTGTTGGATTACATTCATTGATTTTCGGATGTTGAACCATCCTTGTGTCCCTGGAATAAATCCCATTTGGTCGTGGTGTATTATCTTTTGGATGCATTGTTGGATCCTATTGGCCAAGATTTTGTTAAATATTTTTCCATCGGTATTCATTAGGGAGATTGGTCTGTAGTTTTCTTTTTTTGTGTTGTCTTTGTCTGGTTTTGGTATTAGAGTAATATTTGCTTCATAGAATGTGTTTGGTAGTACTCCTTCCTTCTAGATTTTTTGAAAGAGTTTGTGTAATATAGGGACTATTTCGTTTTTGAATGTTTGGGAGAATTCATTTGTGAAACCACCTGGTCCTGGGCTTTTGTTTTTGGGGAGGCTCTTAATTACTATTTCAATTTCACTGCTTGTGATTGGTCTGTTTAGGTGTTCTATATCTTCTTTGTCTAGTTTGGGGTGATTGTATAGTTTTAGGAATTTGTCCATATCCTCTAGGTTGTTGTACTTGTTTCTGTTAGCTGTTTATAGTAATCTCTGATTATTTTTTTATTTTTGCTGTGTCCATTGTGATTTCTCCTTTTTCATTTATGATCCTATTTATTTGTGTTTTTCTCTCATTTTTTCCTTTTAAACCTGGCTAGTGGTTTGTCTATTTTGTTTATTTTTTTCAAAGAACCAGCTTTTGCTTTCGTTAATCTTCTGGATTGTTTTTTTATTACCATTTCATTTAGTTCTGCTTTGATTTTTATAATTTCCTTTCTTAAACTGTGTTTTGGGTTTTTTTGTTGTTCCTTTTCTAGTTCTTTGAGACGTGAGATTAAATTGTTTCTTTGGGTTGTTTCTTGTTTCTTGATGTGAGCTTGTAATGCTATATATTTTCCTATTATTACTGCTTTTGCTGTGTCCCAGACGTTCTGGAAAGTTGTGTCCTCATTGTCATTCAGTTCCAGGTATTTTTTAATTTCTTCTTTGATCTCTTCGTTGATCCATTGGTATTCAAGTAATGTGGGTTTCAGTCTCCATGAGGTAAGGAGGTTTCTTTTTTCCTTTTTATGATTTATTTCCAGTTTGACTCCTTTATGATCGGATAAGAAGGCTGGTACGATTTTGATCTTAGTGTATCTGCTGAGGTTTGTTTTGTGGCCTAATATGTGATCGATCCTGGAGTATGTTCTGTGCGCACTTGAGAAAAATGTGTATTCAGTTTTTCGGGGGTGAAGTGATCGATAGATATCTGTTAATTCCATGTGGTCTACGTCCTTAATTAGAGCTTTAATGTCCTCTGTTACTTTTTGTCTTCTTGATCTGTCCAATACAGAAAGTGGGGTGTTGAAGTCTCCTATGTATTTTCTTTAATGTCTGTTTTCAGGGATGATAATAATTGTCTGATATATTTTGGTGCTCCTTCATTTGGGGAGTATATGTTGATGATTGCTATATCCTCCTGTTTATTGTCCCCTTTATCATGATGTAGTGACCAGCTTTTTCTTTTTTTACCTTCTTAAGTTTGAAGTCTATTTTATCTGATATAAGTATAGCTGTTCCTGCCTTCTTTCTTGGTCCATTTGCTTGTAGGATTGTTTTCCATCCTTTAACTACTAATTTGTTTATTTTTTGTGAAATTAAATATGTTTCTTGTAGACAGCAGAAGGTTGTGTTTTTTGATCCATCCTGCTATGATGTGTCTTTTAATTGGTGTGTTTAGTCCATTCACATTTAGAGTTAATATTGATATACTGTCATCCATATTTTTTGTTTGTTTGTTTATCCTTTTGTGGTTCTAATTCTTACCTTATTCTGTGTTTCCTGGTCTTTCTTCTGTTGGTTTTGTCGTCATGACTTCTAGTATTCTTTGGAGTGGTGGTTTGGTAGTGATGAATTTCTGTAGTTTCTGTTTGTCGGAGAAGGTCCATGTTTTTTCTTCATAGAGGAATGAGAGCTTCGCAAGGTAGAGTATTCTTGGTTTTGTTGGCATGTAGTGTGTTATATATGTCCCTCCATTCTCTTCTTGCCTGTAGTGTTTCTTCAGAGAAATCTGATGTCAGCCTGATTAGCTTTCCTTTGTAGGTTATTTGTTTCTTTGCCCTCATCATTTTCAATGTATTTTCCTTGTCTTGAATTCTCGATAGTTTTACTATCATATGTCTTGCTGTTTTTTTTTTCTTTCGTTGTAATAATGTGGAGATGTCTGGCTTCCTGTATGTCAATTTTTGTTTCCTTTTTCATGTTTGGAAAGTTCTCTTCAATTATCTCCTTGAGAAGTTTCTCTGTTCCTTTGTCTCTTCACCTTCTGGGATTCCTATGATTCTGATGTTTCCTTTTTTCATGGTGTCAGATAGTTCTCGAAGCTTTTCCTCATTCTTTTTCCTTTGTTTTTCTCTTTCCTTTTCTGCCTTGATTCTGTTAGTATCTTTATCTTCCAGAATGCTTATTCTTCCCTGCATATCTTTTAATTCACTTTTCTGGCTTTCCCGGGATTTCTTTAGTTCCTCTACTATTGTTTTTAAGTCTTCCATTTCCTTCAATTTCTTCTTTATGGATTCGTTCTCATTCTTCAGTTCTTTTAAATATTCCAGTTCCTTCAATTTCTTCTTTATGGATTCATTCTCGTCCCTCAGTTCTTTGTTCTTTTCATTTAATTCTATCAATATTTTTGTGATGGTTATTTTGAAGTTTTTATCTGTTAGGTGAATGTAATCTTCTATGTCCATATTAATGGGTTCTGGAGATGGATTTTCTTCTTGTGGTGTATTGTTTTGAGGGTCATTTGTGACTTTTTTCTTTCCCGTTGTTGGTTTTCTGCTTTGCTCTGTTTGTAGCTTTCCGCTGGTGCTGGCGGGCATGACTCCTGTTTTTACTTGCTCAGGAGTGTTTGTGGTTCCCTAGTGTCTGAGTTGCCTTGACTGTGGCTGGGTATCTTCTCTAGATTTTCTTATTTTTCTTTGTTGAATTTTTGTGTTTCTCGTAGTGTGTCTCCAGTGTGTTTCCGGTTCCGAGTTGAATTAGGGAAGATGAAGGGGTGGTTTGTAGTAAAAAAGAAAGAAAAGAGAAAAGAGAGAAAGAAAAAAAAAGGAGATGAAAGAAAAGGGGAATAAGGATAGGCAGGAGTGAGGCTGCCTAAATAACTTCATAAATAAATGATCGATCTATCACCTTGTTTCCCTGTCCCCCATTTTATTCTCTACACTTTGTGGCACCACATTAACAGGTAGGTAGGTCTGTTAAATCTGTATGTGTGCATGTATCTCTCCACTAACATCCCCAGCAAAAGGAAGGGAAAATGGCTTTTTGGCAAACACCAGATGTCACAGATCAATTATCCAAAAAGGATGAGGCTTACTTTAGGTGATAGGGTTGATAAACCCCCTGAGAACAACAACTCCACCACCACCACTCCCCAGCTCCTATCTTATCTTGTGATGGTTATTTTGAAGTCTTTATCTGTTAGGTGAATGTAATCTTCTATGTCCATATTAATGGGTTCTGGAGATGGATTTTCTTCTTGTGATGTATTGTAAGGTCTCCCCCGCCCCAAGGCTTGGCATGACTAAAAGGCACAGTGTGTATGGGGGGTGTCAGTTCCATCCTGGCAGACAATGTGGTTGAGTGGTCGGTCGGTTGGTCTGTCTGTATCTGGGTCTGTCTAGCAGACATGACTTCTGCTTCTTATTTGTGGCTTGGGTCCAAAGGGGTAAGAGCTGCTGTTAACGGGAACAGAAACTGCCAGGTGAAACCTGGAACTGGGTGTTACAAGGTGGAGCTCACTTCAGACATCTCTGGTGGCACCTAGCAACCTGCCACCGGTCCCCATCATTTTTATCAGAGGACCCCTGTGAGAGCACATGCATTTCCTCCCCCCACCCCACCCCCATTTTAGGGGAGAGGGCAGGGCCCTTGCTGGACTGGGTGAGGGGAAACTGTGCCCATGAGACCCAGTGTAAGGAAAAGGAGTAAAATAGGCAACTTTTCACCTTCCACGCAACAGACAGCTGCTACCTAGAAATGTTGTTTTCCAACATGTGGACATCTAGCAAGCAACAGGAGGGCCTTGTGTTTGCAACAGTGTATCGGTTGTGTGGCTATGGGTGCTTCACAGTGTAAAAGGGAGTGGGGGGCTTGGCAGTGGAGTTACTCTTCTGCCTCTCTCAGAGTTGGAAGCTCTCTTGCCCTGCCTGCCTGTCTGCCTGCCCGCGTGGAAGGTCCCCTGTCTCAGCATTAAAAGACAGGAAAGTTACAGCAGAGGTGCCAAAATTCTATCATCTGCAAGAACTTACAGTGAACCTACCCAGCCTGGGATGTCTGCACACCACTCAGCTTTTCCCTTTTCCCTTGGGAAGCAGGTGGGCTGGGAGGAGAGAACACAGATGGAGAGCACTCTCTGGAAGGGGATGGGGAGATGAGTGGTGATTATTGATTAATAGACCTGCCACCAGTGTAGAGTGCCAAAAGAAGGAGCAGACACTTTATTTTTTGGATGTTTTGCAGATGAAGGGAGTTAGTTGTTCAGATCCCTGGCCTCGCAGCCACCGCTTCCTCCCCCACCCAGGACCATAACCCCTCCCCCCAGCGACGGGGGGGGGGGGGGGGGGCGGCGCAGGCCGGCAGGGGAGCCAGAGAGGGAGGGGGCCTGGGAGGAGACACCAGCTCCTCCCTACCTAGATCAAAGCTCAGCCTTTCTCCCAGGCCAGGGAGGAGAGCTCTCTGTATTTGAATGAAGCGCTCCCCAGGTAGCGCCCCTCCTCCCAGCATACCAGCATTCCCCCCTCCCCCAAGAGTCTATTGCTCCCTCCTCCTACTGTGCGCTGTCAAAGGGGGGGGGTGCGCACATGCATGCCTGCATTTAGAGTCCCTTGTGTCAGCATTAAAGGACTGTAAAAATATACCAAAGGCTCCAAATTCTCTTCTCATTGTGAGAACTGACAATGAACCTACCAGGTCTCAAGTGGACAGGTGGCAAGGTCACGGAAGACGTTTAGGTCACCTGCCTGTGGGGACCAGGAAAATGTCTGGAGGCAGGTGATCTCCTCTTCCTTTGGGAAGTTGGAAAACATGAGCTCCTTGGAGTGTGGACTAGAAAGTATCATACTGGGACTTCCGTGGTGGCATGGGGGTTTAAGACACAGCCCTATCAAGCTATCGCCAGCCACTGCGAGTTGGATCCCTGGCCGGGGAGCTGACCCACTTGGCACAGCAGACCTCTCTCTCCTGTCTCCTGCGCTGCTCCCCTCAGCAGTGTACTTCAGTACATCTGCCTGTTCTGCTCCCCACTCTGTCTCGGGTGAATCCTCCCTCCCTCCCACCCACCTCTGGTCTACACTGCAGTTCTTGTATACAGAACTCTTCGTGGTCACCAACTGAAACAGGGGCGGATAGTGCACAACTGCCCAGGCGCTGAAGCAAGAGCCACCAAAGAGCCCCAAAAGGCTAAAAGGCTATCAGGACAGTGCCTGATAAGAAGACAGACAGGTCACTGTCTGTGGGTTCTCATCTGTAGTGTGCACAATTGAAGGGGACCTCAGGCTACAGGAATAACAACAGACATGGGGTTTATTTTACAAACAGGGGAAACAAAGGGCTTACTGCATCCACAAGGGACCAGCTATCTCACCCAGAATCGCCACTGGTCCCCAGGAGACACACAGTGCCAACAGTTCTCCATGAGACCCTGGGCCACGCCAACAAACAGCTCCCTGAGACACCAGGCCCAGGGCCTTTGGTGCTCCTTTCAGGCAGTGTCAGAGACAGGACCAAGCCCCAGTCTGTGACAGAGTCCTCTGGCTTCTTTTCCCTCCTTGGAGGGCATCTGCTGAATGCTTCCTTTCCTCCCTGGAGGCCAGGAACTGAGTCTTCCTCTTCTTTCTTTGGAGTCTGGAATCGTCTCCTTTCTTCTTCTTCTTTTTTTTTAAAAAAATATTTATTTATACATACAAGCTGGGGTACAGGCCAGAGGTTTGGGGAGGCGAGAGGTTCACCAGAGACAGAGTGGGGGAGCAGAACAGGCAGACTGATGGAAATAGACTGCTGAGGGGAGCAGCGGGCGAGGCAGGAGAGGTCTGTCGCACCATGTAGGATTCTCTTCGGCTGGGCATCGAACTCGGATCGCGCGCTGCCCACAGTTCCACAGCTCAGCACTCAACCGCTGCGCCACCAGGGAGGCCCTGTCTTCTTTCTTCTGCAGGAAGCCAGCTCCATTGTTGGCATTGTCCATATTCTGGGGTCTTCCCTCTCTTTGGGGGTCTCCTCCTCTCTGGGGCTGGTCTCTCCTCTGTGCTTCCCTCCGGGGCTGACTGCTCTCTCTTCTGCTTCTCTCCTGCTTCTACCCTGCCTCTCGGGGGCTTGCCCTTTTCTGGGGCTTGCTCCTCTTTGGGGCTGGTCTCTCCTCTCTTCTGCTTCCTTCTCTGCTCTGCTTTTTTCTGGGGCTTGCTATATCTCTTCTACTTCTCTCCTGCTTCTGCCCCTGACCCTGGCTTCTCTCTCTTTCAGGGTTCACCTCTTGTAAGTCTGATTGGCACCACTGACTTGTGGGGAAAGAGGCCAGCTGCAGGAAACACACTTATTACTTTAAAGGTCCACTAACAACAACAACAAAAACAAACCTGTTTGGGCAGAGGAAGTGTGCAGGAAATATCCTTGCTACATTAAATATCAACTAGCCACAACAGACTTGTTTGGTGCAGCAGGGTAAAAGACCCCTCCTGCCCCTGCAGACTCCCACTGATGAGGGAACTGCCCGGTAACACTGCCAAGAGCTTGTGATGCCCAGCCCCCCAGAGCTCCTTCTCCACTCTCCTGGGTGCCTGGCCTCAAGTCCAGTGTCCCAGTGGGCTGAGTCTGGTCATCTGATGGCACTGCCTCCCCACAATCCTCCGAATGTGTTCTTGGGCCTGGACAATGAACTCAGAGTAGACAGGCCATAAACATTAAGTGTGTGTTGATTTCCTACTCTACCTATACTGTACGTAGCATCTTACCCGGTCTCCTCTCCCTCCCTCCTTCCCTCCTTAGTGCCACCCCCATCAATTTTTGAAACCGTCCATGCAGGAACCACACACGAAGAGATCTGACTGTGGTGGCTTGGTGAAGTCCATGTTTTCATGCGGGTTCACATATCTATCGCTGGTCTGGGTATTGATCGACTAGATCTGGACTGCGGCCACTTCAGGTTTGGAAACCTGAAGTGCCCGTGCATCTCACTGCTGAGGCGTGATGTTGAAGTTCTGCATCTCGCTCCTGTGACTGCGTTCACACAGGCTTCCCCACGCCCTGTCTCCTGCAGACTTTTTATTTACTGCCTCCCCATAAGCAGCCATTCTACTACTTCATGGTAAGCTAGTGTTGTGGCAGAAATCCAGTCAGGAAACCGAAAGACACACAGAGAGGAGGAGGGAAGACTTCATTAATGCCTGGGTGGGCTCAGGGGAGTTCCTTCTCCAAAGTCTGAGCCCCAAGCAATTTGGTCACAGGTTATTTATCTTGGACAAGGAGGTCCACTTGTAACTTACAGCCGGTAGGGAGTATGGGAGTAAGAGACTTCTAGGCGGTTATCTGGAAAAGCAGAGTCAGGAGACCTTGGAAGCCTTACCAGCTATCCCCTGGAAAGTTTTGTCTACTGTGAAGCTTTGTTTCAGCACAACTTCAGCTAATTAACAGGTCAGCCTGACATCTTTTGCCAACATCTGGTCCTTGCTACATTGCAGGGTGTACTAGCATTTGAAACAAGTTTCGTGACCAAGTCTCTGTCTGGTATGAGCTGTGCTCGCATCTTATCATTCCAGAGGTTTCCTTTTCAGCTTTTCCCGGGAAAACCTCGGTTGGTCGGTCAGCCGGTCGGTCTGTCTGTTGGTCGGTCGCCCGCCTGCCCGCTCACTCACTGCTGTGTGAATGTAAGACCCACAGTCTAGCTGAAGAGGGATTGAGCCAGTGAATAGCATCTAAGGAAACCTACGGTGACTGTGCTAACCCATGCGAAAACGCTCTTTAAGAAGCACCCCCTTACTGGCAGATAGGCCAACTCCTCACTGATCCCTCTTTTGAATAACATGAAAATAACTTTAGAAGATCTTTATGCGGCCATGGCTTTTTAAAGGATGCCCTCGATTGACTCTTTATTGCTGAAATAGATCATCATGAGTATTTCGTGGAGAAATTATATATTTTTCTCTTATGTGGATTCTCACTTATTTTCCACCTAATTCAAACTGGCCTTGTTCCCCCCTCGTGCATCTTGGCCTGCAGTTGGCCTGTTGCCGTTTTGATTTTTTAAATTGTTCTTTCTTTGCTTGACCAAAATCTCTTCTGGACCCAGGGAGCCCTGTTCTATTCTGTGGAGGCCCAAAGACTCCTAGGAAACCTTGTTTATGAAACCATTCCCACAAACCTAGTTTGGCCATCTACTTTGAAGTTTGTTTCCTTACCTCAAACAAACAGAATATTGAAAGCCAGAAATGATTATCCAGCCTGCCTGCCTGCCGTGAAAAATGGTCACATTACCTTGATAGCCAACAGTTTCTATGATGTTGCTGTTGTTGTTATCTGGCTGAGGATCAAGCAGAAACATCTTTTCCACCTTCTTTCAATCTCTCTCTCTTTTTTTAAAGATTTATTTATTTATACATACAAGCTGGGGTACAGGCCAGAGGCATGGGGTGGTGAGAGGGTTGATATGAAAGGCACCTTGTAAGGTTTTGTTGTGACTAATTGGGCAGTTCTGACCTTGTATAGGAATGCAGAACTGTAGATAACAATTGGTGGTCAAACAGGCCGCTTAAGATTAGCAGACACACACACACACACACAAACACACACACGTGCATGTACACACACCCTGCATGACAGGCACACACCCTGCCTTCCCCCTCCACCCCCCCACCCCCCACCCCCCACCCCCCACCACCAGCCCCAATACCACAGCCTGGAGAGAGACAGAGTGGGGAGCAGAACAGGCAGACTGATGGAAATAGTGCTGAGGGGAGCAGCAGGCCATGCAGGAGAGGTCTGTCGCACCATGTAGGATTCTCCCCGGCTGGGCGTTGAACTTGCATCGCAAACTGCCAACAGCTCCATAGCACAGCGCTCAACCGCTACACCACCAGGGAGGCCCTCCTTTCAATCTCTTGACCTATGATGCTCTCAACTTGTAAATTTGGGATTCCTGTTCATTATTTGTGGCCTGAAAGTTATGTTTCTCTTCACAGAGTTCTATCTTTGTTTGAGAGATGGCTGTCCCCATTCCTGCATGGCCACGGTGACTCTGCTGGCCGGACAGGCCATTGATTCTGGGATAGACCTGTGGGCCCGTTTCCATCTGATGCACTCCCACCCCCTTCCGTATACCCTCCCATAGGAGCCCTATGCATGATGTGTTCTCTCTACCTTGACACTGATAAAGGGGAGATGGTGAGTCCTCGCATTCTCAGGAGGTAGTCAGGTAGCTGTGTGTTGGGGTTAGGGTGACTTCTATGGGAACTTACTTTTTCTTTTCCCTGGAAGAGGCGGAGGAGGAGGCTGTGGTATTGGGGCTGGTGGTGGGGTGGGGGGGGTGGGGGGGTGGAGGGGGAAGGCAGGGTGTGTGCCTGTCATGCAGGGTGTGTGTACATGCACGTGTGTGTGTTTGTGTGTGTGTGTGTGTCTGCTAATCTTAAGCGGCCTGTTTGACCACCAATTGTTATCTACAGTTCTGCATTCCTATACAAGGTCAGAACTGCCCAATTAGTCACAACAAAACCTTACAAGGTGCCTTTCATATCAACCAGAAGCAGAAAACTAGATCACTCTGGGAAGGTTATGCACCTCGTTGTGTGACCAGGAAAGCCCGGGGGGCTGACGACGGGTTCATAAAATGTACTCCTGACTTATGCATCAGGAGGTATGACCGGGAACACCCGGGGGGGCCGAGGACCGGTGCATGACAAGGGACCCCAGAAGCTGATCAGTGGAAAGCCTTGTTGATAAGATTAGAACCATACCCGAGGGTCTAGGGTGTAATTTCAATTACAATATTTGGCCACCAAACAGATAAGAATTATCTGGTCAGCAGACTCATGCCCCCCGAAGTCCCTAATGACAAAAACACATACTTTAGTGTTACCCATTTTTTCTCCTTGTCCTTCTAACCTCTGTAACTGATATTGTAGGATAATTCTGATAATAAAAAGGCCAGGATCTCGCTCATTGAGCAGCATCCTGCATCATGTAGCCTGCTCCACAACTCCTGTGTATCTGTGTGGAATTGCTCCTGACCCAACGTGTGTGTGAGGGCACACGCGTGTGTGCATCATGTCAGAAACAAGACGCCTGGCATAGGCTTTTCAGAATTTGCCCTGAAGTTTTTCTTTAAGATTTATTTATTTATGCATACAAGCTGGGGTACAGGCCAGAGGCACGGGGCAGCGAGAGGGTTCACCAGAGACAGAGCGGGGAGCAGAACAGGCAGATCAACGAAATACACTGCTGAGGGGAGCAGCGGGCGAAGCAGGAGAGGTCTGCTGTGCCATGTGGGAATCTCCCGGGCCGGGCATTGAACTCGCATCACCACTGCCAACAGCTCCACAGTGCAGGGCTTAACCGCTGCACCCCCAGGGAGGCCCCTGCCCTGAAGTTTTATGGACAGAGGGACGTCATGCATCTGGTGTCAGTTTCTGACATTCTCCTCCTCCTCCTTCTCCTCCTCCTCTTCCTCCTCCACCACCAGCCACCCCCCACCACTGCCCCTTCACTTCCAGGTTTTGCTCTTTGTAGGGTAAACGAAAGAGACCACAGGTTTTTCCACCCTCCCATCAAGGATGGACCTCATGCATGTCTGATGGCGGGCACCTGAAGTAGGGTGTGGCCCTGAATGAGTGGGCACACCTGAGCCAGAGACTGGGCTTATACACAGCAGCAGCAGCAGCAGCAGCAGCAGCAGCAGCAGCCGCAGCAGCAGCAGCAGAGGCAGGAGAGAACAGAGCATGGAGCAGAGGACCATTCTGGGTGCAGCAGAGAGCCTAGAAAGAGTGAAGATACACTGGGGGGCCGTGAGGCCTACCATCCTCCCGGCCTCCTGGCCCCATTGCCTGTCCTATACCTAGTTGCCTCTCTACAAGAGACCACTAAAAGCCTAAAAAGCCATCGAGGGCTCCAGAACTCCCTCCTTTTAGACCCGTCTGTGCAGCTTCATAGCGAAACTGCTCCCTGTCTCCTCCTGCCTCTACACTCCTCTTATTCTTTTCTTTTTTTAAGATTGATTGGTTGATTAATTGTTTGATTTTTGCATAGAAGAGCTGGGGTATACGCCAGAGGTATGGGGGAGTGGGAGGATTCACCAGAGACCGAATGGGGAGCAGAACAGGTGGATTTCCCTGAAATACACTGCCAAGGGGAGCGGCGGGCAAAACAGGAGAGGCCTGCCGTGTCATGTGGGTTAGCTCCCTGGCTGGGCATCGAACTCGTGCCACAGTGGCTGGCACTAGCTTGATAGTGTTACTGGAACCAAGCTGCCTTAGCAGCTTGGGTGCCTGCAGGAGTGGTGGGGCCTCTTATCCCGCTTCTCTGGAGTCAGTTATAGCAGTTGCTCCTGCCCAGTAACTGCCGTTTTTGTATGGACCAATAAGGTGCTAGGAGCTGATGGGTCGGTCCAATCAGCTCCAGGATTGAAGATGGTCCAATCAGACTTATGGATGGTACTCTGGGAGAGGATATAAGCCAGGACTGGAGGGACCGAAGAAAAGAGAGAAAAAAAAAAGTAAAGATTGAACCGAGCAGGAGAAGACACGACAAGACCAGCCCCCAGCAGAAGAAAAACGACGGTTCCAGACTCCGGAGAGAGAAGAGAGAAGTCAGTTCCTGGCCTCTGCGAAGAGAAGAAAGAAGAAAAGAAGCACCAGCAGCCGCCCTCCGAAGAGGAAGAGAAGCCGAAGGACTCTGAAGAGACTGGGCCTCCGGTCCTGTCTCTGAGGTAGCCTGAAAGGAGCCCCAGAGGCCTGCGCCTGGTGCTCAGAGGCCTGTTTGTTGGTCTAACCCAGCACCTCCCAAGGAGCTGCTGTCCCCGCTGCGTTCTGGGTGAGGCGGCCGCCACATAAGGCTGCAGTGAGCTCTCTGTTTCCCCCGTTTGTACAATAAACCCCATGTTTGCTGCTGTTGTTCCTGTAGCCTGAAGTCTCCTGCAATTGTGTGCACGGGTGAGAACCCACAGGCAGTGCCCTGTCCTCTCATCAGGCACTGTCCTTTGTTGTATTTGACCTTTTGGGGCATTTTGGTGGCTCTTGCTGCGGAGCCTGGGCATTTCAGGCCTGTTCTGCCCAATTTCAGTTGGCGACCACGAAGGGACTAGACACCCCTTCTGCCCGATTTTAGTTGGCGACCACGAAGGGACTAGACACCCCTTCTTGCCAGATTTCAATAGTGCTGAGAGTTTAACCCTTGTGCCACCAGGGAGGCCCTGCTCCTCTTATTCGAAGGGGTCATGACTGCTCATTGCCCTTCTGGCACTGGGGAATTCAAAAAGAAACGACAGACAAGCACTCAAAGTCGAGGTATTGTTACCGAGCAGATCCCTCCCTCAGCAATGGCTGCCCTCAGCAATGGGAGGTAGCAGGAGCAGGGGGCGTCCAGTTTACCCTGCTGCTCCACACTAGTTGTTGACCTTTAATGTAGCAAGGATATTTCCTGCACCCTTCCTCTGCCCAAACAAGTTTGTTGTTGTTGATGGACCTTTAAAGTAACAAGGCACCTGAAACATCATAAATGACCGGTGCAGGAAGCCCGTGGGCTTGATGTCGGTCTGAGGAGGTGTTGGGTTCAGAGAGTGCGGTTGTCTGAGAAAAGTTTCACCAGGACTCCCCTTTCAGTGTCAAGTGGTGAGTGTGTTCCCATGAGGCAGAGACCTTTGGTTCTATTTCAAAGGGCAGGTTTATTATAAAAAAAAGGGAGGGAAGTTAGGGATGCTTGCACAGACACAAGTGGTAGAGAGAGCTGCCCGTGCAAGGGATATGTTTGTTTAAAAGAGCGGCCACCTGCCTAGTCACAGGTGGGCAGTCTTGAGAGGAGAGCTGCCTGTGCTGCTTTGCCAAGGGAGGGAGGGAGGGAGGAGGCTGGTGAAGAGAAACACCTGCATAGTCAGTCAGTCAGTCAGTCAGTCAGTCACGGGTGGCCAGGACAGCTGCTGGGGCACCTTGCCAGTGCAGAGAAAGCACTGACAAGATGACAAGAGTCTTCATCCCTTTGGGAGAGGTTTGTCCCTTTCTGGGACCGTTAACTGCTGTGAAGTTCATTCTCTCTAGCGCCAGGGCCTAAGGATTTTTTTCCTTCATGTTTGCTCTGACTGGGTCGACTGGAAAGGGCTCTCCATCTCCCTCCCTATCCCCACCTGGTCTGCACCTGCCCTATGGATACTTGACTTTTTTATATAGCTCGTTTAACGACTGTTTTCATCATTCCTACCCCTACATCCAGCTTCTGGCCTCCTTCCCCTAATGCTTCCCCTCTTAGCCTTCATCAGGGTCAGGGTTCAACTAGAGATGAGCCACAAAAAATTGAAGTTTCTCGGGGATATGTATATCAGGGAGATTTTATATATATATATATAAATTTTTATATATATAAATTTTTATATATATATGACCCTACCTTAGAATATACCTTTAAAATCTCATGGGGCTCTGGAAGAGGCAGCACATCGAATCTGTAAATGATGTTGGAGGGGATGTGGCCATTTTAACATGAGTCTTTTAGTGTTCAGCGTCTGGATCTTTCACCTGCTTTGTGGGGGGAGGAAGGGTGTGTGTGTGTGTGTGTGTGTGTGTGTGTGTGTGTGTGTGTGTGTGTGTGTCTGTCTTTCTTCCAGAAATCCTCGGAAGCAAATTTCCCGGAGGTTGGGACAGATGGTGCTATGGCCCAAGACTTCCCACTCTAAATCCCACAGTGACTGTATACTACTCCAGGCCCTAGGCCACAATACACCCCAGCCCACTCCACCCCCTGGCATAAACCAAACAAAGCCACTTTCATTGAGAGGGATGTTCTGCGTGCTTTCAGGTTTCCTCCCAGCAGATGGACTCTGGTGGTTTGTTTATTTATGTACATATGTGTTTATGACGTGCTTTACCAGGCTGCATTGATCTGATTAACAGATAAACAGACAGCTGCGCAAAGGCAGTGAGATGATCGGTTTCTGTTTGGTCCCCAATCCCCCCAGCCCCGCTCAGGTATTGACCTGGGCCGATGGTAGCACTCATGTAGTTTCTTTTATGACTCTTATCCAGATTCCTGGTTATTTATGGAGGGGGGAGGGCGTTTTCATAGCACGTTGTTGGGCTGAAGTGGGGGTCCTATTGCATGGCATCAATTTGTGGAATGTGTGGTGTTTTGTATTAGTTTCCCAGGATTTCTGTGACCAAGCACCCCCAGTTAGGTGACTGAAAGGAGGAGAAAATGTCGTTTCGCTATTACGGAGGCTTGAAATCTGAAGACGGCGCATGGGTGGAGTTGGGCTCTCTCAGACACTCTAGTAGAAGAAATTGTCTCCTGCCCTTCTCTTGGCTTCTGGAGTTAGAGTTACTTTGGTCATTTCTTCCCTTGGAGAAACGTGACACCGGTCTCTGCCTTTCTCCTGAATCACATTCCATATCTGGTTTTGTGTCTCTTGTAAAGACACCTGAGTGATTGCTTGAGGGGCACACTCTGGTCCAGGGTGACTTCATCTTAAGCCGAGGACTGTTTTTCCAAATAAGGTCACATTCTTAGGCTCTGTTAAGTGTGTGAACTTCGAGCGGATAGCACAGTCTAGATGGTAACTGTAGCCCCTGAGTTCCTTCGATCCCTTGAAGCTGTGAAATAGTTCCAGTTCTGTCATAAAAGCTCACATCAGTTAGGGCTCAATGATTGAATTCTGTACTGTGAAACAAGAGCAGTGTCAAGGATGCCTCCTGCTTCCTTTCCAGACTCTTCCCATGGCCACTTCCCCCAGAGCTCTATCTGCGTTGTTTTGTACTTTACACAGCGCCCCAAGACCACATCTTCATGGCCGGGATGCCCACTTCAGAATGCCATGTAGCGTACTTCTGGAGTAGCTACCCCACGGTATTAGAGGCTAGTAGATTTGTGCTTACCAGATTTGAAGTGGTATCACGTATAGCGGGAAAGGTTTGTGGACTTTTCTTTTTTCCCACCACTGTCCCTTAAAACCTTTTGATCCCGTTACCTGCGCGCCTGCGTGCGCCGCCCCCAAAACCTCTCTCCTTTATTCTCCACTCTACTGGTTTCACAAGTATAAAGGTATAAGCTCTGTGAAATCATCTGGTATTTGTCTTTGTCATCCTCCCTTGCTTTACTATACACAGTTCCATTAACTCTGCTTTGTGTACATGACCACATTTTATCTTTCCTTGTGGCTAAATAGTACTGTGTCTTATGGACAGAGCTCCACGGACGATGACAGACGGATGACGATGACAACAACAATGACTTGTCTCTCTCTGCACCTTTGCTTTCTTTTGCTGATTTTATCTTTTGGGTTCTCTTGATGGAGGTGATGGTATATTGGGACACTCTTTGTGTGGATGAGGGGAAGACGTTCACAACTATCAGCCGTCTGTCAACACCCCACCCTCGCTGTGCGTGTGTGGGCACTGATTCTCCTTTACCCTAGACCCTTTGGGCCCCTTCCACCCTCTGTTCCTCCCTCCCTCCCACCCTCCCACCCTCCCTCCATCCTTCTCTCCTAGACTCCATTCTGTGGGCCTGTTTTCCAGGTTTTATTTCAGTTTACTTTTGTCTTTTGTTTTCTCTTTAGTCCACACAGGAGTGAAATCATCCTGGTTTCCCCATAAATCCAACTC
>PVIJ01017674.1:0-28707 GCA_004024925.1 Scalopus aquaticus | reverse complement strand
GAGAGGAAGAGGAGGAAAGAGAGAGAGGGAAGTGGGGAGGGAGGGAAGGAGGGAGAGGAGGAGAGAGGAGGAGGAGGAAAGAGAGAGAGGGAGGAGGGAGGGAGAGAGGGAGGGAGGAGGAGAGAGAAGGGAGGGAGGAGGAGAGAGAAGGGAGGGAGGGAGAGGGAGAGGGGAGAGGGGAGAGGGGAGAGAGAGAGAGAGAACAGCTCCCTGGTGTCTCTTAGGAACACTCATCCCATCACAAGGGACCATACCTAAACCTGATCACCTCCTGAAGACTCTCTCCAAATATCAAGGTTTGTTTTTTTTTTTTTTTGGGGGGGGGCGGTGTTTGAGGTTCCAGGAATCAGCATAAGCAATTTTGGGGAAATACAGACATTCAGTCCATAATAAGTGGGATGGATGTTTTTCAGCTTTGGGGCCTCCTACTCCCACCCAGTGTGGGTGCCACTGGATGGGTTCACTCCCGTGGTTTGGATTAGGTTTCCAGGTGCTGGGTGGGCTTGTAGAAGGTGTCCCTTCATGCTTAGAAGTTCAGTGACCTTTTCTACAGATCTAGCAAGATCCGTGTTTGCTCAACCAGATGTGCTGCCAATAACATTTTACTCATTGTTATGGGGAAAAGAATACGCACTGAGACTCGTTTCTTATAAAAAGGAACTTGTGGATCAGATAAAGAACCTTTAATTTAGCAGCCCAGAGAGACTCTGGAGAACTAGTTTTCAGACAAGCCGCAGTGGCCATTGTAGCTACGTGTCTCTTCCCTTGAACTTAGCAAACCAACTCCAAGGGTATGGTTTGGTTTGGTTGTCTGCTCACTAAGAGCTACAGATGACCTCACTCAGTGAGTCTGGACCTCAAATGCTGAGATCTCCTCTGGGTTACTAAGTACTCTTCCGGGTTAGTGCTATAGGTCCTTCTACCACCCAGGCCTCCAGGGACTCTGAGTAACATAGTTTATATATGTGTATATGTAGCATAATTTACATTGCAGGATGTCTGTATATGTTAGGAGGGACATGACGAGGCCAAATGTGTTGCCCATGACCGCTGAGTGACCTTATACAGGGCATCACTGTGTCTGCAGACCTACCTCTATGAAGAGGTAGCTAGGTTGGACCAAATGAATAGACCTCCCTTCAATGGGGTCTTTTTTGCTGTGTCCCTAAGTTTAAGCTGTACTCTTTTTTTTTAAGATTTATTTATTTTTGCATACAAGCTGGGGTGTCAGCCAGAGCCATGGGGGTGGTGAGAGGATTCACCAGAGACAGAGTGGGGAGCAGAACAGGCAGATTGACTGAAATACACTGCTGAGGGGAGCAGCAGGTGAGGCAGGAGAGGTCTGCTGCGCCATGTAGGAAGCTCCCTGGCTGGGGATTGAACTGGTGCTGCAGTGGCTAATGAGAGCTTCATAGTGCTGAGACTTAACCCCTTGCACCCTCAGGGAGGCCCTAAGCTGTACTCTTGAGAGTCCAGAAACACCCATGCCAGATGAAAAAGGCTGGCTGAATTTGAAGATTCCAGCCTCTATTTCTCCAAACCATATGGAGCTGCTTTCTTCTTTACGCTTGTCCCTTTGTTTCGCTGGGTCCCAGATGCCGTTAGAAGTAGATGTCATCTTAATCAGGTGAGAACTGGGGTGGTTTCCTATAGCTAGAAGTTCTTTCTGGGATGCTAGATGTCCTCTGGAGGGGGAAAATGGTAACTTGGCTGAAGGCATTTTCTTGGACAGGTCACCAGGGAGAGTGACGGAGACCAGCAGAGCTCCATTCCGGGTTAGCGCAAAAGGTAGCAGTTCCACCTTCTCTCAGAGTAGGGACACTTAAAATGTTCATTCAACCAGGAGCCCAGGTAACAAGAACAAAGGAGCCATATTCAAAAATGAATCAATACACTGTTTCCCATTCTCATCATCCCCAACGAGAAGCACCAGTTACAGTAAATGACAGCCTCTCCCCCAAAGCCGTGTTCAGTGAGTGTAGTCTGGGGAATAATAATTCTTTTTTCCCCTTTTATGTAAAATGAACCTTTATCCATAATTTGTTTTGGGGCGTGGGAAATGAAAAATATTTTTTACAAGAAACTAAGCAACATATTTCGATAGTTTCATTTTCTGATTCAAAGAGGGAGCCAGTTGGGCAGGGCAGGTGCCCTGGAAGGGGGGAGCTGCTGAGACCTGGGAGTGTCTGGTGGGTGCTGCCTCCAGGTGAGCTGGGGGAGGGCCGGTGAGCAGGGAGCAGGCTGCCTGCAGAGAAGGGAAAGTGTCACCAGAGAGGGCTGTGAGCCACAGTGCATACTCAGGAGGCCAAGTGTCTGTCTCTGCCTCTGCCAAGCTCCGCGGTGTCTGCTTAGGGTGTCTCATGCCTTTTTTTTTTTTTTAAGATTTATTTATTTATACATACAGCTGGGGTACAGGCCAGAGGTGTGGAGTGGCGAGAGGCTTCACCAGAGACAGAGTGGGGAGCAGAATAGGCAGATAAGAAATACACTGCTGAGGGGAGCAGCGGGCGAGGCAGGAGAGGTCTGCCGCACCATGTGGGATTCTCCCAGGCTGGGCATCGAACTCGCATTGCTGCTGCTGCATCGCTGCTGCTGACAGCTCCACAGAGCAGCGCTTAACCGCTGCGCCACCAGGGAGGCCCTCTGTCTCATGCCTTTTGGGTGATGAACTGGATTGCTCTGAGCTTTTGGGAGTGACTCCTGAGAACTTCCTAAGGCAGGGAATCCTTCTGTTTCAGTATGTTTACACAGTACAGGTGTACTCAGAAAGCTTGCAAACGCAAATCAAAATGATCACACCTTTAAAACAGTAATAAGAAAAAAATCTGAAGATGGCTTCCTCGAATCCTGATTTGGGCCTGAAATTCAAATAACTTGTTCTTGAAACTGATTCTATTTAATTAAAGGTTCGAGATCTCTGTGGACCCCAAAGGATGGAGAACACATGAAAAGTTGACTTTCCATGGGTTATCTCTGAATTGGCTTTTCAAAGCTGGGTCTCAGAGCGGTGACACTCTTTCCTTGGAGGTCTTGGGAGATTGTGGTTTGGGGTCTTGGACTTGGAGGTTGTCTCTAACCCTCCTGATTGCTTTTTAACACCTTTGCTGAATTTAACGATTAAAATGTGTTCCACTTCAGAAAACTTCAGAACAAGCTGTAAAAAAGTAATTTGCAATTCTCCCTTTCTCCATATCTATGTCGAATGTGGTGTTTAATTACTCTATAATAGCTTTTTGTTCTGGTGATTTGTTACAAAAATAGACAAGTCCATTATCATCATTAAACACCAGGATTAGTATTTTTTTTAAATTAGGAATCATTTAAATATCTTAAAAGGTTTGAGGAAAAATGGCAGAGAACTTTTCTTTGAGATATGAAATTTTAAACACAATGCCTTGATATTTACAATAAATGGATTCATTCAAATCGTGTATATTTAAAGAGAAGTCAAGGCACTAAAATACTCATCTCTTTAAATCACCCAACAGCTATTTAAGACAAGATCTTGGAGCACTGCCAAATTACACTCTGTAATGTATATTCCCCGGGAGGATGAAATCGCTGGTGTTTTCGCTCACATTATTTCTGAATAGGATGGAATATATTTAATTTTTCACTTGTTTATTTTAACAGGTTCCTGAGCCCAACAGTGGGTTTGGATAGTTTAACATAAAGGAAGACAGCTCTCCTACCTGGTCCTCCCACCAGTTTGAAATGTTCAGATTGTTAACGTTTTTGAGAAAGAAATAGTTAGGTTTGCCCGCTCCTTTCTCCCCTTAGGCTATCCTGTCCTTCTGGGGTCCGGATTTGAGCCCGATAATGGCAGGCCCTCGCCTGCTGTGCACGTGCCATTTTTGAAGGACATCTTTCTAAAATGGTTGTGTTTGCAGAAGGAAGTTCTCTTGATTCACAACTTGCCTGGATTGGTTTTATTTTTTATTATTTTTTAAAGATTTATTTTTGCACACAAGCTGGGGTGCAGGCCAGAGGTGTGGGGCGGCGAGAGGGTTCACCAGAGACAGAGTGGGGAGCAGAACAGGCAGATAAATTGAAATACACTGCTGAGGGGAGCAGCAGGTAAGGCAGGCGAGGTCTGCTGTGCCATGTCGGAATCTCCCTGGATGGGCATCGAACTTGAGCTGCAGCCTCCAACAGCTCCACAGTCCTGTGCTTAACCCGTTGCACCACCAGGCAGGCCCCTGGATTGGTTTTAAAGATACTTGCGTGCCCAGTCTTGATTTAGGTATTGTGGAAATGTGAAGTCATGCTTGTCACACAGCATTAGTTTTTATATCATAGTTAGAAATTAAATTTATGGGTATCTTCCAACAGATTATTTTTCTTTGCTAAGCAGGTGAGTTGGAAAAAAGTTGGCAGCTGTTTTCAGTCAAGATAAAGGTCTGGAATTTGGAAGGGGAGAAGGGGAGTACTTTTTTTATGATAGGGAAAGAAATGCATTATTTACTCAAAGTAGGTTTAGAGTAAGAAGTCTTTACCTTGATTTACCTAATGTATACACATTGAAAAAAATACCTTCCATAAATTATATCGTTTGAATCCACAAGGAGATCCAGGTGGTCTTGGATGTGATAGAAAGACACATGTGCTGTGGTGGCTACAAATGTGTATCTTCGAATCATGATATTTTAGTGGTTTTATGCAATTAGTGAGTTTGACCTCATTGAAAACATGAGACTTAGGAAATTTCTGTAACCTGACTGGTGTCCCAGAGCGAGTTAGTGAAAAAGTGGGTGGAAATGCAGACACTTTATCAGACCCAGTGACTCCTGGAAAAGTCTTCGGGCAGCTTTTGGGGTTTGCTTGATCACCTTCTTAGGGATGTACTTGCCATTCCTAATCTGGATCCCACTTTTGAGAATCTCCTTAAGAAGTTCAGTTGTGAATGTTTTACTTCCCTGCTCACAACTCAGAAGTCTTCATGGTTCTTCATAGAATAAATTTAAAAATAGGCATATAAAAGAATATTTTAAAAAAAGAATTAAATCCAAATTTTCCTTAAAAACCCATTCAAAGTTTTTTTTTACTTTGTAATCTAGCCTGTCCTACTTGTCCAGCTTGTCTGGTCTTTCCTCCCCTGAGAACACCAAGATGCATCACTTACCCAGAGATGTTCTGTATTTCCACACACCCCCAGTTTCCTTTTCGTGGACTCTGAGTGTACCTCCTCTCTGAACCTTACTGAGTTGAATGTTACAGTTGCTGCCTATTTTCTAAACACTTTACATGCTTATAGCTTTGGTCATATACTGTTCTTTTTCTTTTCTTTATTTTTTAATTTTATTTTTTTATTATTCATATCTTTTATATTACTGTGTATTCCCCATAGGTTACCCGCCACTGATTCACCTGTGAACCATCACCATAGTCCCTTGTGTTCTTTTCTTCTGCTTTTTGGGCCCCTCCCTTGCTGAATGTCACTTTCTTATTTGGTTCCTCTATATTCGTATTATAAGTGAAACCATTTGATAGTGTTCTCTTTTTTTTCTCACTTATTTTGCTGAGCATGAACCCTTCTGACTCCATTCATGTTGCTGTGAATTGCGTGTGTTTATCTTTTTTGAATGCTGAATAGTATTCCATTGTGGATATGTACCACTTGTTCTCTTTCTGTGTTATAGTCTTGTGTGCATACTTGCCTAGTTTCCTTAGTAAAGGCTGCTAGGGGCTCTGTTTATATGTACCGTCTCTGTCTCATAGTTGCTCAACAAAAAGTATTTCTAAAGTTGAAGCTAGTCTTATTTATATGATCAAGAGTTTTCTCCGGATTGACTAAAAACTAGATTTCAATGGAGAATTGACATGTAAATCTTTTAATCTATGTCTTCATTGTGCCAATTTTCTGGAAACTCATGGGGAACAGATTTCTTCCATCTTAGGAGGCCATGCCACATAGTGAGAAGAACTTGGACTTTGACCTCAGAGAAACCTGATTTTGAATTCAGTTCACTCATTTGTATCATTGTGCCCTTGAACAAGTCAGTTTCCTTTTCTCTAAAGTGGGAGAATACTACTTATCTTTCAGGGATGCTATAGGATTTAATCAGAAAATACGCGTTAAGTGCTTGGAAATAGAACAGGCACCTAGGAAATGGTGTTTCAGGAATCCTTTTGGTTCGGCATTATATTTAGACAGGCTTATAGGTCCTCACTCTTCCTGTGTGCAACTTGATTATGCCTGTTGGGTTAGTAATATTAAATACTGACTGAGACCTCCAGAAACTGTCAGATGAGTGGGTGACTCCGCCGATGGGTAGATGGTTTGGGAAAGGACAACATGGCCAAAAGAAGTTCCTGGGAAATCCTGAGTCAAGGACACAGTTGGAGCTTTGATTAAGATTTCCAGGGGAATCTAGGTTAAGGACTGTCTCCTGAGGGATGCTAGGTGGGATACAGGACACTGTGTTGTTGTACATGGCTTCCCCTCCAACACGTAGATTTGCATTAGGAAGAACTGGTTAAGATAATTGTCCCTTAGAGAAAAAAAAAAAGAATAAGGAGAAGGTTGGTCTGCCCAACCATTCGGCCCTCCAGCACGAGAGCCAGCTGCTTCTAGGCCCTGATGCATTTGCTTGCATTGTGGATGTGTGGGGTGGGGGCAACCCTCCTGCTGATCGTCTGTGTTGAGGCTGCGTGGGTTGTGCCTTAATCTAGGAGAGGAGCCACCTCTCATCTTCAAGTCACTGGAAGTTGCTGTCCTTCATTGGAAACACCAGGCAATATCTTAGGAGGGTCAGTGTCTTTGGGACAAAACTCTGAGATCACTGCCCTTCCTTTGATTTCCTTCCACGTGGGACCATGGTATCTGTCTGACCCTATTGTTTGTCCCTGATGGATCAGAACTGAGGATTCTGTAGGCCCTTGGGGGGCCCACAGTATTAACTCAGAGTATTGAGCACTTTATAGCCTAAGTGCTTTGATGCGATTTTGTGATTTGTCCTGGCAATTCCATCTTAGACTAGGACATAGAAATACTTGATCTTTCTTTAGGACAAAATCGACTAGTTGGTTAATCAGCTGTTTTGACGGTGTCATCACTGCCCTGGTCTCTTGGCCCCATTGTCTGATCATCCCTTTGTCTCTCACCAGTGTATTCCTTTTCTGTTGCTGCTCTAACAGACTACCTTACACGTAGTGGCTTAACCAACACCAGGGGATTATCTGGCAATTCTGTAGGACATAAGTTCAGAATTTCAGTTTCATTGGGCCGAAATGGGTGCAGTAGGGTTGTGCTCTTTCTGCCGAGTCTCGGGGAGAGCCCACTGCCTTGCCTTTTCCAGCTCCTAAAGGTCACCTGCATTTATTGGCTCCTGGATCCTTTCCTCCATCTTCAAAATAGTAACATAGCATCTCCTTGACCCTTGCTCTGACCAGACAGCTCTCTGGAGCAATGTTCTCCACATTTGGGGATTCATGTAATTTTCTTGGACCCACCAGATAATTCAGAACATCTCCTCAGGTCAAGGTCCATAATTTAATGACATCGGCAAATTCCCTTTTGCTATGCAAGTTAACATAGTCACAGGTTCCAGTAATTAGGACATGGCATTTGGGGGGAGGGGAGGCACCATTCTGCCCACTCACTATAGCTTGAGAGAGAGAGGGCTGGTAAGGTCTCCTTGCTTTGGAGCCATCCGGCCTCGTAGGTGTTCTCAGCTGGGGATTGACTGAGGCACCTTTAATCTTCTTTCTCAGAGATGTCCAGACTTTTGTTGGTGTGCAGTGCCATTTCCATCATAATTCCTTCAACTTCCAAATCACACCACCTAGGGATTTCTAAGCCAGTCAATTGCATCCTGACTACCTAGCCTGGGAGGTAATGGGAGTAGTGGGAGGGAGTGGAAAATGAGGGCTTTGATTACCCAAGCCCTGATGCAACTCCTCTGGAAATAGCCACGTTACAGCCAGTTCTTTGGAAAGTCTAAGTCCAGGTACACTTTGTAACAACGGCTGCAATTTGAAGACATCTCAAGCCACAAACCAACTCCAGAAATGAGCTTTATTCTTTACAGCACACTTTGCCCCAGACACAGGCCCTTCAGAACCACTTGACAGGTCCTCACTGAGGGGCACTGCGGAGGGCAGGGGTTTTGGCACGTCCATCTTTGCATCTGCTCTGTGCCCGGCACGACACGTGACCCACCCTAGGTGCTAGGGGCAGCAAGGCACACGGTGTGCTCTCCTGCTCCAGAGCTGTGGAGGAAACCTGGTGTGACAGGGCAGGGAGCTGAGCGCCTGGATCCTCATTGCTACTCATTGCATGCCCAGGAGCGATTAAGGACCTGAGATAGTTTGTCTCTGCTTCCATAATGCACAGAATGGAGGCAATTAAGCCAATGAAACTGTCTTCTATTTCAGTTTACTAGATATTCAAACAAATGTAGGGGAGGAATTTAAGAATATCTCATTTGAGGAGGCAGCATTCTAATTCATACACACACACACACACACACACACACACACACACACACACATTTTTTTTTTTAAGTCACCCCTGCCTGCTAGTCCCACAGCACACAGCAGGGACTAGTATTTATGGGAAGAAGGATGACATACCAGCCCCATGGTTATTAAGGGCATTAGCTTTGGACTTGGACAGACCCAAGGTTGAATTATGGCCCTGCACACGTGGATCTACCTGAGGAAGGGGAAGCAAAAAGCTCCCCCTAACTGATTCAGGGCTCACAAGTGAGGGTGAAGGGTGGACACTCACAGATGACATACAAAGCCCCCTCTGGGTGAAACCCTACTGAGAAGAAGTTTTGTTTCTGGGGAGACTGGTCTGTCATCTCCATTTGATCTTTAATCATTTTCAAAAGGCAGCCCCTTTCATCATGAGCCCTACCAAGTTCAAGCGAAGTTTCTGGGCCTGCCTTATTTGGGAAACATTTGTGCTTTGTGAAGACTCAGACACGCCAATATTTAAGAGGCCGTGCTGGGGATCTTCAACTCCAATCTAAGGGGCCAGTTGGCAGAAACCAGCAAACAAGGAACCTTTTGTGCCTCCATAATTAAAGAGCAGCAGGCATTTTATAACTGCTGAGTGGACTTGAAAGTTAATTACCATTGAGAAATCTGAATAAAATAATCCTTTGCAACACTGGGGATCAGGAAAGTTTCAGGCATTTATTTATGTTAAAGAACTGAAACCTGCACTATCCAGTAGAAATATAAGGGGAGCCACATAGGTCATTGAAAATGCTCTAGAATTAGGTTCACAACATTCAGAAACATGGCTGAAGTTAATTTGAATGATACATTCAGTTTTACCCAAAATACCATTTCATTGTGTAATGCAACAGAGATAATTGCTAATGAACTATTGTCTTTCAGTGTTGACCAAGTCATTGAAATCCGGTGGCTATTTTGTTCTGGAGTACGTCTTAACTTGGACATGCTGTGGTCACATGCTCCATGGCCACACGTGGCTAGTTTTGACCAAAGAACCAGGGGCCATCCCTGGAGAAGAGAGGATGCTGTCCTTCATCTGTGCCTTGCTTCCTCTGGGTCTACTGGGGTAGAGGCTGACATTCCCAATCATTGGGTCTCCCTTTTCTCCCAGTCAAGCAGCTTTATTAAGATACAAGTCACACACCCTGCAATCTACCCATTTAAAATGTCCAGTTAGGTGAGTTTAGTATATTCACAGAATTGCACATTCATTTGCTCATCACTTTTAGAATGTTTTCATTGTCCCACAAAGAACCTTGACTCTCCTTACACCACCGTCCCCTCATCTTCTCCTTCCCTTCAGCCCAAGGCAACTGTTCATCTATTTTCTGTCTCTGGATTTGTCTATTTTGGACATTACCTATGAATGGAACCACACAGTATGTGGCTGGCTTCCTTTAGAGACCTTAAGCTTTCCTGGTTCATCCATATTGTAGCATTTTTATTACTACATTTCCTTTTATTGCAGAATAATACCCATTGTACGGATATACCATGTTTTATTTATCCACTCACCAATTGAAAAACATTTGGATTGTTTCCATTTGGGGGCTCTTATGAATAATGCTCCTGTCAACAATTATGTACAAGTTTTAGTATGGAAGAGTGTTTTCTTTTGAGTAGACACCTACAAAATGGAATTGCTGGATCATATGCTAAACTCTTATTTAACCATTTGAAGATCTGCTAGCCCATTTGCTGAATAGTAGCCACAACATTTCACATCCTCATCAGCAGTAAGGGTTTCAGTTTCTTCAGATCTTTGCCAACACTTGTTAGTATCTATCTTTTTGATTATAGCCATAGTCGTGTGTGAAATCATATCTCAATGTGTTTTCTTTGACTTTCCCTGATATCTAGTGCTCACTGTAGGACATCTTTCCATGTGCTTCTTGACCATTCGTGTATCTTCTTTGGAGAAATGTCTATTGAGTTTCTTTGCCCATTTTAAAATTGAGTTGTTTATCTTTTTATTCTTGAGTTGTAATAGTTTTTTATATAGCATAGGTACAAGGGCTTTATCAGATACATTAGTTGCAGTTATTTTCTCTAATTCTGTGTGTTGACTTCCCTTTCTCGAAACACAGAAGATTTAATTTTAATTATGTGTAGTTTGTCTATTTTCTCTTTTCTTGCTTGTGCTTTTGATGTTAGTGTTAAGAAACTATTGCTTAATCCAATGATGATTTATACCTCTGTGATTTTTCAAAGAATTTTTATAATTAATGTTTTGATCCATTTTGAGTTATTTTTTATATACGGTATGAGATAAGCTTATGATTTAATTCTTTTGCTTGTGAGTATACATTTGTCCTGACACTTTTAGTTGAAAAGATTATTTCCCCCCCACTGGATAGTGTTGTCAAAATTCAATAGATCGTAGCTGTGAGGTTTATTTCTGGACTCTCAATTCTATTCCATTGAGCTGTGTGTCTGGCTTTTATACCTTTACTTTCTTGATTACTGTAGCTTTTCAGTAAGTTATAAAATCAGAAAGTATGACTCCTTCAACTATATTCTTCTTTTTCAAGATTGTTTTGGCTCTTTGGGAACCCTAGAGATTCCATATGAAACTTAGCATAAGCTTGCCCACTTCTGCAAAGAAAGTTAGAATTTTGATAGTTTTGTGTTGAATCTGTAGATCCTTCTGGGGATTCTTGCCATTTTTAATAGTATTAAGTCTTTCAATTCATGAATAGCAGCCCGATTCCAATTTAGTGCCTTTTCTACTCTTCCACAGAGACATCATTGTTACTATGTGAAACTTTGCAAAAGGACCTTGATCCCTGTCATTTACCTGATAATTCTGAGAACAGAGATTGTTAGACCTACAGGGAAAATGAACAGAATAGTTAAGTCACCTCTGAGGAGCTAGAAGAATCAGATATGTGGGAAATTTATTCAGAATTAGTACTTAAAATGCACAAACTTGAAAACTTCAGCGATGCTTTGGTGTAGAATATTTAGTACAACATGTATCTTTTCTGCAGTATATTGCTAACATCCAGTTCCAGGAACTCATTTTCTCACTGTTTTATTATGACACATTTCAAACACAAGTTGAAAGAATATCATAATACCCACCAACTGGATTCTTTAATTTGAATTCAGTAATTGTTTATATATTTTACTTATGGTGAAATGTACTGATCTGAAATATACTATTTGTGAGTTTTGACAAATACATATACTGTGTAACCTAAACTCGTACCATGCTATAGAATATTGACATCACCCCACAGTTTCCTGATTTCCCATTTTAGTCAGTTACAACCTCTTTTTCCCAGCCCCTAAGAGACACTAATGGTCTTTCTTTTCCACCATAGGTTAATTTGCTTGCTCTAGAGTTTTATATAAATGAAACCACACAGCACATACTTTTGTATAATGCCTCTCTTACTCAGCATAAAATTTATGAGGTTCATTTATGTCGTTGTATATATTACTAATTTTTTGTTCCATCATCACATTGCTACAGAGTATAACATTTCTCTGCCTTATACCTACCTGCAGAATGCTACATCACGCTGTAGGTATATGTTTAATTTTGTAAGAAATTGTTACATCTTTTCCCAAAGTAGTTCCATTTTATACTACCACTAACAGTGGATGAACTTTCAGTTGTTGTTCATTCTTATCAACATTTGGTATCGTGAATCTTTTTTATTTTGGTCATTGTGGTGAGTTACATATATTACTGTGATTTTAATTTGAATTTCCCTTAAGACTAGGAATATCAGATACTTTCTTAGGTGCTATTGGTCATTTATGTATCTTCCTTTATGAAGTATCTGTTAAATATTTCACCCATTTTAAAAGTTGGATTGTTCATCTTTTTATTAATGAGTTGAAAGAGCTATTTCCCTACTCTGAATATCAGAACATCATTAGATACAGCTTTTGTAAATATTGTCTCCCCAAAATAGCTTATTGATTTATATTTCTGAATGTTCTTTACTAAGCAGAAATTTTTTATTTTGATGATTTTTCTTTCCTTGCTATTGCTTAGTTTATCTGGCTCAGAAATCTTTATCTACTAAGTTATGAGGGTATTTTCTTATTTTTTTCTAAAAGTGTTTTCATTTTAGCTGTAGGTTCGTGACATCTATGAATTAATTTTTGTGTTGGTGTGAGGGAGGAGTCCTAGTTTATTTTCTCTATGTGGACGTTCTAGTCATTCATTGAAGAGCCTTGCCTCTTGGTTTGCATTAGTTTGTCAAAAAATCGAGTGTTTGTAAAATTCAAGTTCCTGAATTCTCTGTTCTGCTTCATTGATCTATTTATCTGTCCTAATGCCAATAACAGTTTTGGTTAATCTAGTTTTGAAGTTCAGTAATGTCAGTCTTTCAACTTTGCTCTTTTTAAACATAGCTCTGGCTACTCTAGATTCTTGTATTTTTTTAATAAAATTTTGAAATTGGATTGTCATTTCCTGTGCAATCTGGGAGTATGTTGAATCTATAGATCAATTTGGGAGGAACCAATCTCTTAACAATGTTGAGTACTCCAGTCTGAATTTAGTACCCATCTCTATCTGTGTAGGTCTTCTTTGATTTCCCACCAACTCACTTCTGTTGCTCTGTATCTGTCATTGCTATCCTTTGAGTATTACAAGGCAGTTGTGATGAAGGCATTACTGTTACAACCAGATTGCCAGGCGGATCTTTGGCAGAGTAACTTATTGGTAAATTAAGTTCATAATGATATGTACTGCGTAAGGTTTTGGTGAACATTAGATGAAATAGTCAAATAAACTTGTTCAAGTGAGGATTTAGTTAATGTTGGTTATGTTTATGAACTGCCTTTTATATCCAGCTCAGGTTGCACCTGGTTCACGAACTGCTCAGAGCCCCAGACTTGAAACTTCTCTCTTCCTCTTCGTAGAATTCATGTAGAATTTTGTACCTTTGCTTTGGATACTCCTTGATTGTAGGGTCTAGATTTTTACCTTCCTTTGGATCCATTCATTGCTCCTGAAAGTGTATCAGCTCCAGTGGATGGACACTAAAAAGTATCAGGAAATTTGCATATGTGTGTTTTTTTCTCACTGTGATCCCATCCATCATCTTATTTTTCCCTCTAAGAAGGAATTACGGCAGGTTTTATTCTCAGTTACAGATGAAGAAACAGAGATATTCCAAGAGTGACCAAACCACTAACCACAACCAGCTAGAACTAGAATCCAGCTCTTTGGACTTGATAAATAATAACCTTGATGCTTCAGGAAAATATGTATAAGCAAAGCAGGACTAAATTGTTTTAAATTCTGTAAGACACTGCAATCCCCCTTTCCAGTGCAATCCAGCCACAAAATCATTCATGAAAATATATTCAGATTTCATGACTGTTGAGCCAGTGAATAATGTCATACAAATTTAAAAGAATCTCAAGTGACCAAATGAACTTACCCTTCTTATTTTGGAAAGATACTCAGGTATGATCTGTGGGAACCACACTCATTGCTATTGACTCATCTTCCCATGGATGAAAATGTGTGGCTGGCAGGTGTCCACAGCTCTGCGGGTCTGTGTCGCTTGGCTCTCTGAGCCTGGCTTCATTGTAGGAGAGCGGAGCCCAACTCGAGGTCCTGCAGTGCAAGCTGTGAAGTGGGCTATGGAAGAGAGGAGCCATTTGGCCACTGAGCTGGAGAGTGGATAGCTTTAAAAAGATGTGCTTCCCTACAGCAGGAAGACCTGTGCTCTGAAAGATTCACAAAGTACCTATAGTTCACATTTAATTATTAGCCCCCAACTATCTCTGAAAAATACTAGCCCTTCCCTGATATAAAATGGGGGTAAAACTTCGAGGCTAATACTTGTGATAAACATTGATCCTGCTTCCAGAGGAAAAAATCTGACTAGGAGAGAGTGAATGCTCATTGGCAGATATGTTCTCTCCTGTTGCTTTACTCCATGAGGGGCTGGGGGGCTGAGGGCTAAGGCCTAGGGAACTGGGGGACTGGGGAGCTGACATCTGGCAGATGTCATTAGACTGCTCTGATTTTTTGGTTGTAGAATTCAGGCAAGTACGTTTTATTCATCCCAACAAGCATAGTTGCCAGGGTGCCGGAGAATTTTGTTGATCTTAATAATACCCCGAAACTTAATTGCTCACAAGTTCCTGTTCACATTGCCTGCTTTTACCAAATGTCAGCCACAGTGTTAAGTGTTAATAAGCTTGGCAGCCTCCAGTTCTTACAACTCACAGAGGATCAGCCAGAGATGCTGACTGAGCCTGAGGGCTTCCAGAACCAGGAAGACAAACTGGGTGCTCTGACCTCAAATTTCCTGCCTGCGTGTCTCTGTGCTGAGTTACCTCGTCCTCTGCTTCTTCCCTTCCCACTGCTTCTCCATCCCTGGGTCAGTCACATGACCTTGGACTTACTGTTCTCCCTTTCCTTACCTGCTCCCTGGAATTCTCATCTTTTCTTTACTTTTTTTTTTTTTTTTTTACATACAAGCTGGGGTACAGGCCAGAGGGGTGGGGCGGCAAGAGGGTTCACCAGAGGCAGAGCGGGGAGCAAAACAGGCAGATCAGAAGTACACTGCTGAGGGGAGCAGCGGGCGAGGCAGGAGAGGTCCACCCCACCATGTGGGATTCTCCCCTGGCCGGGCGTCGAACTCGCGCCGCCGCCGCCGCCGCCGCCGCCGCCGCCGACAGCTCCACAGCGCAGCGCTCAACCGCTGCGCCACCGGGGAGGCCCTGGAATTCTCATCTTTTCATCCAGATCTGTACTCTTTCCCCATGTTTTTATCTTCCTTTAGCTGTTGCCATAAATCTATTGAGATTGTTGCATATTTGTGTAAAAAGGGAATCTTAAAAGTTTTTTAAAAGTCAGGGTACATGTAGTTGTTTTCTGCATTTGTGCCCCAAATCCAGGTAAAGAAAAAGTATTTCTGGAGTTCTAGAAAAATGGAGATTATGACATTAAAAATATTATGGATGTGGCTCAAGTGAACTCTTTGGGGGTGTTTGGAAGGAATGGGGTGCTTCTGCCTGTTCTTCTTTCTACACACCTATCGACTGGACTTTCATTGAGAGACAGGCTAGCTTAGTGCCTACCAATTTGGGCTCTGAACCCCAGATCACTTGCTTCTCTGTGACCTTTGGCTAACTTTAGTTAACCTCTTTGGGCCTCTGTTTCCTTACCTGTAATATGGGGATAATAGCAATAGCCACTTTTTAGGGTGATTGAGAGGATAAAGGCAATCAATGTATAGTATGTAAAATAGTTCCTGATATATAGAAAGCCCTGAAAATATCCTAGTTATTAATGTTGAAATGTACCTATTCTGCTCTAATATTCTGCCCTGGACTGGGGATATGAACAAACACAGCATCCTTATTATGACAATACTTTCAGCTCAGTTGAAGAAAAAGAGAGAAATTTACAAGTGCACTTGTTACAGGGCAGCCCCGATATAAATGGGGTGCCTGTCTGGGTTCTCACCCATGCGCTTAAAAGGTACTTAAAAGACTCAACTGCAGGCATGCACAATAAAATTAATAAAAGGGTTTATTTATAAAGAGGGAAAGGAAAAAATAAAGAATAAATTGGTGAATGCGTCCTACCAGTTCCACTGAGCTGGAATCTTACGGCCCACTCAAAAAAAAAAAAAAAAAAACCTCTGGCAATCCACAACCATGGACAGTAGCCCCCCTCCAAGCTCACAGGTCTGGTTTTTAAATCCCAAAATCACTCCTTAACTCCTCCCTAAGTCCGCAGCCTGACATTCTGGGATTCGTAGTCCTAGGTGTCTTGGATCTCTCTGGCCTGAGGTGGGGATGAGGTCCTGGGACACTCCCCTTTCTTGAGGACCACCCTCTTACACACTGAGAACAGGTAACTTGGAAGCACATAGCATCCTAATGAAAGACCCTGGTAATGTTCATTATAGAATGTAGAACTGTGAGGGAGTGTAGAGATTTTCTCATCAAGTCCTTTTTGGAACCTGGGGTGCTTATATGATTTGTGCCTGTTTATTCTGGGGGCTTTGGGGAAGGCGGGATCAGGCCATAACCTGTACCCCTGGAAATGGAGGTCAGACGAAAGCATGTCACACGGCCAAACATTCTCCTTAAAGACTTGGGCCAATTTGCTGAAACATATTTACTCTCAAAGCATTCTAATCAGCAATGCTTGATGTTGGGGGCAGCCTCTCTGAACTCAGACCTTAATTGTCTCTGGCTCCTGTGTATTCTCCTGATAGTAATTTGTGCCAAGCCATCAGAATAATGATGATGGCCATTGTCTTATGTTTATTTTAAAGACGTCCATCCCAGTAATGATCACCTGGCAATGAGAGGTTTGTTCTGCTGGATATTTATAAATATCTAGTTTGAAATTAGGAGACTGGGTAACCAATCCTATTAAAACCTGGATCTCACAGACCTGGTAGAGGAGTAGATATGTGAAAAAAAAAACAATCAGTTGGCTTGGAAATGAAGATGAAAGAGCATCTTTCAGGAAGTCCATGTCAGGGGTGGGGGCAGAGAAATTGATTTGAGAAGGCACTGTAACCTTAAAGGTTCCAGCTGCTTCATAATTTATCTGTAATGGGAAAAATACTCTATCACCGAGATAATATCTGGAGATAAATTTGAAATCACCAGCCGTATTATGGCTATGTTTGTAGATGTATATGAATGGCAGGGAATGAAGGTTTTTTGGTCTGCAGATGTAATTTAGCGTGAACAAGATGAGGAATAAGCTATGGAGCTCATTTGCTGTAATATGTATAATTTTAAACTTAACACCAACATGTTTTAGGACTGGGAGGGACCTTAGAAATCATCTAGTACAGGTCAGACTTCAGGTGGAGGAATTGTATCTCAGAGATGAGTAGCTTTGCCTACAGTGAAATCTCAAGTCTTGATATTTAGACAATAGGGTTTGGACATGTTTTAGAACGTGAGACCCGGCATCCATGTGTTCACTTTTAATGTATTTCCCAGTAGCTGTTCTATGGCACTGTTGATCAGAATTGCAACTGAGTTCTTCCAAAAGGTGGACCAACTCCTCAGCACTGTCCACATGTAGATGTCTCATGAAAATATTTTCTATGACTCCTAGTTAATAATTATGTAAGTTTGGGGAACTCCAAACATTGTTATTTGTCAGCACACTCTTTTGTTTGAGCTATTCAGGTGGCTTCTTGGGATTTCTCACTTAGCTGATTTAAAAGAATTCAGAGAAATCATATGTACTGTTCTTTTCAAAGAAAAACACTGGTTGCTAGAGGGATCGAGTTTAATATAGCTTCATATCATCGAGGTTTTAATAATGCGGTCTAAAGTATTTGTACATGAATTCATTAAGCCCAGATTAGTCTTATTATAATTACTCAAAAAGTAATTCAATTTAAGAGAAAACATTTTAAATGGATATAAAATACACTGTTAGCTGGGAAGCCATACTGTCCTACTTTATCAGCTCCATAAAGTACTAGCAGATTTGAACATAACTTTCACAGTATACAGAATGCAATCATAAAAAGTATTATTCCCAAATCTATTTTTTTGTGTTCTTGCAGTAGTTAAGAGCTTTATCCCTCTGTGCTAGGAATGAGATATACTAGGCATAGAATGTCGTAAAAATGTTAGGGACTTACTAGCTTGCCTCCCAAGTCAGTGGAGATGATGGGGTGTGTATAGGCAAGCAGCCTAAGTTTGCACCACATTGGCAGCGCGTTCCTGAGAAAATGTAGCCGGAAGATGCTTCGAGCTTTTTTCTTACAAATAAAAGGCGTTTACTTGACTGTCATGTATCTTCTTAGGCATGACAATGTTAGACAAAGTATTGGGCCGCATTTCTAACATCATAAAAGGTGAGGGAGGCTGGGAGCAAGGGAAAGCATAGAACTTTCAGGGCCTCTTTGGTGGCACAAGGGTTTAAGTCTCCGCACTCTGAAGCTATCAGCAGCCACTGCAGCACAAGTTCAATCCCCGGCCAGGGAGCTTCCCACTTGGCGCAGCAGACCTCTCCTGCCTCACCCGCTGCTCCCCTCAGCAGTGTATTTCAGTCGATGCCCCTGTTCTGCTCCCCGCTCTGTCTCTAGTGAATTCTCTCACCACCCCACACCTCTGGCCTACACCCCGGCTCTTGTATGCATAAATAAATAAATCTTTTTTTAAAATAAGCATAGAACTTTCCTGGGTCTGAGTCCAAAACGAGACAGAGAAGAAAAAGCAGAGACAGCAGGCCTTTCAGCATTAAATAGTAAGTTAGTTTTTGGCACAGAGAGCTGGAGCCTGAGAAGCGAGGCCTTCCGGTTAGTCGTTAATAACCAAGGCTCACCGGGCTTCTCTGCTCAGCCGCCATTGCCTGTGTGCCTTGCAGAGGCCAGAGCATGGCTCTGTGGCCACCGGGCTGCCTGAGCTGTCTGGCTGTGGAGACACAGAAAACTAATCAGAGTCCCCAGCGGTGCCATGGCGGCCACTCGGGCTCTGGAGGAGCCCTGGACTCTGGCCATGCTCCAGGAGAGCCCAGACCTGCACCGACAGGAAGGGACTCTGTAAGTGGCTTGTTGTGTTCGAACTGGAATTTGTTTAGTAAAGCAACAGCCCCCTTTTCTAGGACAAATTCTTCTCAGAACCTCACAGAGTGGGTTTGACTTCAGCTTCCCCTATGAATCCCTACCCCATTTGAGCGGTAAGCCCCCAAGGAGAATGGCTTGAAGCACCACCAGAGCCCAGGCAGTGCTGGGTGCCCCTTAGATAGTGACCTTGAAAAATGGTGACAGGGGCCTCCATGGTGGTACAGCAGTTAAGCGCTGCGCTGTGGAGCTGTGGGCAGTGGTGACGCCAGTTCGACGCCCTGCTGGGGAGATTCCCACATGGTGCCGCAGATCTCTCCTGCCTCACCTGCTGCTCCCCTCAGCAGTGTATTTCAGTCGATCTGCGTGTTCTGCTCCCTGCTCTGTCTCTGGTGAACCATTCGCTGCCCCACGCCTCTGGCCTGTGCCCCAGCTTGTACGCATAAATAAATAAATCTTTTTTTTTTTAAAAAAAAGAAAAATGGTGACAGGCGCAGAGGAGACTGACAATGTCAGGGGGGTAAGTGGTACCACAAATAATGGTCAAATCCTGGGCTTCTGGACCTTCTGGGTTCTAATCACAGTCCTTAAGATCATTGGGATTGGCAAGTACAGTGTCATTGGATTTCAATGTCAAAGTTTAAAAAAAGCATTCCTTCACAAAGTCATTTTGAAAATTGTATTGGGGTTTCTTAATAGTATGTAGCGACATGATGGCTAGAAGGAATTATAACAATCATTCTATTTCCATAGAACTTCTCATGATACTAGTACAGTGCTATACGAGTCACAGAGGTCTGTGAAATTGTAGACAGACCATAAGTGTTTGTTGACTAATATCCCTACAATTTATAGAAGTCTTTCTGAGTACTAGTAATTGTGCATTCTTACCCGCTTTATCTCATTTAATATCCAAAGCAAGTCATAAAGTAAAAAAATAGCTACTGTTATCTCCATGTTGTTGACCAGAAAGACAAGACTTGGGGAGGTTAAGTCCTTTGCCCAAGACACATAGTTGTGGGGCCGAGAATCAGCTCTGATTTCAGGAACTGCTCTTTGCTAACCTGTTCTAGTGTTTATGGTTACACTTTCCTTAATGAACATGTACCATAAAGCAGCCAAAATGTGCTAAGTTCTTTACATATTTGGTTGCCTTCATGAATCCTGAAAGGTAAGTTTATTATCTTCATTTTGCAAATGAAGAAGTTGAGACTCAGAGTGGTTAAATAGCTAGCATTCCATGGCTATGAGGTGGATTAGCAAGGATTTGAACCTCTTCATTTGTCTGCAAGGTCTGTGTGCTCTAAGCTGATTAAATTATCCAACATGATCATCGTGCTATCCCTGCGATGGAGGAAATTCTATTTCTACCAAACCTGACTTACAGGCTCCATGAGATTTCGTCCCAGGTTTCTACCTGGTGAGAGGCAGGGGACCTCATCTGTGGTCATCGGCACCCTGCGGCCAGTCATGCAGTGACAGGCACTGGGTCAGATTGGGGAGAGAAGCAGTTAACCCTGTCCCCTGGGGGAGCCACCTGCACTTCTTGGACCTAGACTTTATCAGTTTGAAGCACAACTCAACTCCTCACTCGGGAGTGCTGGCATTCAGGGCTGGAAACATGGGTGGGCTCTGAGCTTTGATACAGAAAAGAAAGCATTCAATTCATTCTTGGAGATTTGCATAAGTATACAGACTGAATTCGAGTTTCTCTTCATATGCATGCACAGAATTTGCTGGTTTTGAAATTTGGCAAGGGGGTAACTCAACTGATCTTGAAATTGACTTTAGTTAATGGTGAACTTGACCCCATTCAAGAAAGCAGCGTTCATTCCAGCTGTTCCTTACATCCCTCTCTTTGCTCCTGCCTAGTTGGGTCCGAATAAAATTTACAGTGCTTTCCTGTAAAAGCACTTGTACTTGAAAGAGAATTTTCTTTCAGTAGCTCAAACCACAGGAGGACTCACAAGACAGCTGTCTCCCCAGGTGAGACTTCTTAAATGGGAGTTAAGTGCATGCATTTTCAAGAAACTAAACTCCCCTCATATATAATTTAACCTAGAAAAGAAAGCAAAATTGAGAGAGTCGTATGATTCCATTGTTTGAGAACTGGTAACTTTACCTCCCCCGTCTTGTGGAAGTTGGACATGCTTTCACTATTTGGCATATCTTTAGTGCTGTGGGGTGTGGTTAAGTGTGATATTGTAATAACAGTGAGGGTTTCTCTAACCATAGTTATGGATTGTGGATTGAAATAGTAAATTATTCCTAGCCGACTGAATGGGCAATAAGACTGCCATCCAGCTCTCCTCATAAAATAAAGCCATAGATACATAAAGGAACACTGACTCACTTAACCCCAGCGGCTTTGTGCACTGCTAATTATTAAGCCAGGAGAAGAGAGGGGTCCGCCCAGAGTGTAGTTAAATCATTTTTAATAGCAGTAAACACTAGCCATGTGCATGAGGAGCGCTCTAGAAAGTTTTTAATCAGCCACATTTAGGAATTGCCAGCCTAATTGCCATAACTTAGTATAACTAATAAATAATCTAGTCTTTTCATGGCTTCTGTCTCTGGAGGACTTAGGGCCTTAAAGATCTAGGGGTGCAAGCTCTCAGCTATGGGGGAGGACTGTACTCCTTGATGTTCAATGCTAACGGAAGAGACTGGACATTGAGACAGAGGAAGTCTGAGTTTCTTCTTTCTTATTTTCTTCTTCCTTCATCTGAGTCACCAGCTTATATACATGCCTTTTCATCTATCTATAGGACTGGCATGGCTTCCTGCGGTGGGGGTGGGGCAGGAGAACAGGCTTTCTTTGTTCACGTGAATGGTTGGGGTTGACGTTTTTTCCCTTGGGGAGTGCGCATGGGCAGAGCTTTGTCTGAGGATGTTCATTTCCTCTGCACCAATGTCCCCGTGCTTGGGGCTCAACCTGCCCTTGGTGAGGGTGGGGATGGGCAACTCCCAGCTCCTGGCTGAGGTGTTTTTCGGACCCTGGGAGAGCAGGAAAGATGGCCTCAGTCTTACTCTCAAGTGACTCCATAGCTGCTGATGGGAAACATTTGTTTAAATTCTGTTGTGAATCTTTCCAAAGCTGTGGAGTGGGTATTAAAATATCCCCAAGCCCTCAAAAAGGAGATTCAAGTTCAGAGAGTGTAAAAAGTGATTGACTCTCAAATAATTTTTAGTGGTTACTTAGACTGAAAGGAGAATATCACACCCAAATTTCAGGCCTTTTGGATTTTTCTAAGTGACTGATCTCCTTAAGAGAAGATGGTAGGCAAGAACTATAGATGCTAAGGGTTATTTCTATGACTGATTTCCTCTGAGGTTCACAGTATGTGTGTGTGGTGGGTGTTTCTAAAATGTAACCAAACAACACAGAATCTACCTTTTCTCATTTATTTTCCATCCTTTTGTCCATGAATTATTTGAGCCTACGCCTGGATGGCTGTTTCAGTATAGAAAGGTGGAATTTTAGAGGTGTACCCAAGCCATTATTATATAGAGCAAAAGAGCTAAATAATGCTAAGAATGGAGTGATTTATCTCACAGACTACAAAGGAAATAAATTTAGAGTGTAAATTACAAGATAACTCAGGGGTAAAATTGTTGCAATATTTATACTAGTGTTTATTAAAATTTACATTTGAATAAAAAGGTGCAAAATGCAAATGAAGCTGAAAACTTTTTTTTTTTAATTCTAAAATTGCATCTATAAAAATCAAGAGTTTTTTGGAACAGAAGATATGAATAGTACTCTATGTAAATTTGTCTGCAAAAGCCTTAAATATACGGTGGGATTGGAAGGACTAAGGACACTGTGTCACTGCCTGAACTTCCTCCCACTTGGGCCATTGATTCTTTCCAGTGATTCACATCAGTTCTAAATTTCAAAGGAAGTGCTTGCTGTCAAAAACCCCAGAGAGGAGGTTGAGGATTCTGGACGGATGTCCAGACTGGAACCTTATTTGAAAGACTAATCTTATTTCACTGATGTTTTCAAGGTTGGAAATTTTTGTCTGAATTCATTAGAGGAGAATGATAAATCTCTAATTTGTACTTTGCTAATAGTAGGGATGAGTTTTGTGCTTCATTAGGGTTAAGTGAATCTCCTGTAGTCCTGACTTCCAAGTATGACCTTGGGAAAAATCTTTTAACTTCTCATGGACTCAGTTTCCCCATCTGCAAAATGACAAGGTTGGACCAGATGAACACTAAGACTGACTAGCTCCTCTCCTTCCCTCCTGTGTAGGAGCACACCCTGGTGGGCAGTCAGGACCCACAAAGGTGATTAAGGCACATAACGCTGTCCTCAGGAGCTCATGGCCTACATAAATAACTAATTATAATATGAGCTTTAATTGCCGCTTGCACAAATTACTGAAGGAGCACAGAAGCGGAAACAGTGAATTCCCTCTGTGTGGGGATAGCTATGAGGAGCTTCACAGTGGCCGTGACATTTGAAGGCCGAAGAGGAGGGCTCCTCCAGGTGTGCAAGCTGATCAGAGGGTAGGGGGCTCAGATCGTACCTTCCAGACAGCAAGTGCCTGTGAATGTGGTCTGTTCAGGGAGCTGCACGTGGTCCTTCCCAAGGTCTTTGGGTAGTGTCAGAGGAGATGGGAGGTTAGCGGCAGGCGACACACTTCTGGATCAGAATTTGTACTAGTGATGGGTAACTGAAGTTACAGTCATCTCTGTAAGCAAAGTTCAGGTTGTTCTGTAATACACCAAGATGGCCCATTAATATCCCACTTGGCTTTTGTGAGTATGAAAGCACAGGTGGTAAGTTAGCCATCTCTCTGGGAATTGTGAGCCTGCCATCAGTGCCTGGTCTGGGGGTGCCCTGTGGAGCATGTGTGTTGCATGGGGGCTCCCTGTGGCCCTGGGGAAATAAAACTGCTCCTACCATTATTTTCTCTTTGCATTCTGTCTAGCCCCTCAGGTAAGTGTTTCCTCTGCTCTAGTCATGGGGCCGTGACTTTTGGTGACCTTGCAGGAGCTGATGTTTCAGCTGTTAACTGACAGGTTTTGATGTTGATAATATAGTTCTTACATAGTCACTAAGGCGCAAATACTTAAGTTTTAAAATTCAGTTAATAAAGGTAAGACTTGTTCATTGTTAAAAATTAAAATATTACAGAATGCTTATGTAAGTTTTAAAAAAAGACCCAGATCCCATTACCTGAAGGTAAATATTTCTGTCATCGTCATCACACATCTGCCTTCACTTTTCCGTGTAGGTGCACGAAACTGGGCATATATGTTCCATCTTATTGACTGATTTTTTTCATTCAAAAGTAATCATTGTCTGTAAATATCCATTTTAAGTGACTGCACTACCATCCATTGTCAGGAACATTTTACTTTTGGTTTAATTACCTATTGACAAACAAACAAGCAAGTGTCATTGTCTTGTCATTATACACAATGCTGTGATGAACATCTTTGTAGAGTTCTTTTGTGCCTTCAGCTGTTTCATTAGAGAACATTTTTGGAAGTGGTTTTGTTAGATCAAGGAATGTATATTGAACATTTCCATACATACTGTGAAACTATCGTCTACAAGATTTGTACCTGTTTATAATCCTATCAGCAGGGACTGGCCCAAGTTGAGTGGTGTTATTGTATCTCTGCCTGCTAGTGCTATCTTTTATCTACAGTTACTGAATGAAAAAGTATGAGCAGACAAAAATACTTTGGGGGCTTTTGGGGAGCAATAGAAGAGGGCTAAGCCTAGCTGCACCTGAGACACATCAGAAATCACCTGGTAAATCTACCTACATTCACCAAGAGATAGGTGCAACACTATCATTATTTCTGATTGGAAAACACTGAAAATAATCCAAATGTTCATCGGCATTAGAAGACATAAATTATGATATAATCACACAGTGGAATACTATACAGTGGTGAAAATGGATGGTCAGCTACATGCTACAGCATGGACAATGCCCATGACCCCGGCTGGGCAAGAAGACAGACAGAAAAAAATCATGCTGTATCAGTCCACTTACATAAAGTTCAGAAATAGGCAAAACCAAATGTAAGGTGTTGGAAGCCATGTTAGTAGCTACACTTTGTGGGATGTTAGTGACTGCTTGTTTATGTTTTTGCTCAATGTATCTTTTCCGGGATCTGATGTTGTGCTTTGCATACAGGCAACTGCATGGCTTCACACATATTTGTTGCAAACATTTTTTTCACCTTTTAACAGATTTTGACCTAGGATTTAATATGAAGACATGGGATCATTAGTTGTGAGCTATAATGTATAACATTCACATCATGTTTTATTTATCTGTTTCAATATGGAACCACCTATTTGTTCTCTCTGTGTTGTTGCTTTTGTTTTTTAAACTAGTCTGGCAGTTTAGTAGTGGGTAAGAAGAGTGTTTCTGGAAGCAGACTTGGGTCAATTCTGAGCCTATTCCTTACTCCTCTGTGACTCTATGACCTTCACCAGCCTCAGTTTCCCCATTTCTACAATGAAGATGATGACAAAACTTACAGAATTGTTATGAAAGTAGTATTTTCAAATGTTGCATCTTTTGTATATTTACTTCATGCTGAGTTCTGTTCTAAGCCCTTAAAACATAGGGCGTAATTTGTTTAATCTTTCTAGTATGCAATCTATTTGTGGTTTAGGGAACTGTAAGCCACAGGGTTCATAAGTGTGGAGCCAGGACTTAAACCCAGGCAGTTTCATTCCAAAGCCGAGCTCCTAACCACTGCCTCCCGGTGAAAGGAAGTGTTGTCTGAGAGCGCTTAGCAGCGTCGCGTGTTAGCTGCGCTCTTCATCCCTGCCGTTCTCGACATCATTATTAATACATTGTTCTCTTCTTTCTCTCCCCCTCCCTTTCTTCTCTCCCTCTTGGCAGATGTCTTCCAGCAAGGTAAGCTCACTGCGCCTGCTTGCTTTTCCACCGGCTCTATTCTTTGGGGAGCTAGGGCCTTTGCAGAATCTCTGGGTCTTCAGAGAGTCCCATGAAGACAGTGGCCCGAGTTGCCATCAGCCTCGCTGGGTCTCCTCTGTCCAGACTGTTTCTTCCTCTCGATTGCATTTGGGGGTAGGGCAGGGTGTGGACAAGGGGGCAGGGACATTGGGGAGCGGCCCCTGACTGAGACTCTTTCAGGGGCTGGGGTGCTGTGGGGTTTGTGAGCCTGGTGGGGAGCAGATGAGAGGAGACCTTTCTCTAGAGGGGTGTTAGTGGAAGCCCTTGACCCTCAGGGCTCCTGCATCAGGGTCCGCCGCTGCTTCGTCGTGGCACCATAGAGCAGCTGCACGTGGGGGTCTCTGCTGAGCAAGCACATTACTGTCCTGGAGGTGTAGATCAGACCGTGGCCTGCCCCTTGCCACCCAAGTATCTCCTGCACGCTCCTCCCCTCCAGCCGGCTCTGACACCAAGACAGGGCCAGGCGAGCGCGTGCGGTGTCGTCCGTTTTACCAGCCAAGGTCGTGTCTGCCTGGTAGCTGGAGACGGAAAGGCTAACCCCAGACCGTGTCTCTGGCATGTGTTCTGCTCCCCACTTGGCCTGGACGGCCGCTGTGCTGCTGGACGCGCACGGGGCACGGCCTCGCCGAACCTGCTGGGCACCCCTTCAGCGGGAGCAGCCGCAGGACCTCCTTCGCCTTGTTTTAATTATGGGCTGAAAGGCACCAGGTAAAGGGGGAGGGCAAAACTGTTTGTATTCAAGCTCGGAAGTAGGTTTGTGGCACACATCTGCTGCATCTTTCTTGAATGCAAGCCTGGCTTAGAATAAAAGAGACTGGTTTAAAAATACATCCAGGCATCCCATAAATAGCCTGCAAATAATCTTACAGGCGTGATATGTTCACAGTGATTATTTCACCCCAAAAGTGCAGCGCACATTACAGAGAATGTCTGCTCTCTGATAGAAGTGCACTTCTGAGTAACAAAGAAGGGACTGTTGTGTTGCCTTTTAAGAGTCTGGAGTCATAGACCTGCTTTTATAAATAATTCATAAATCCCAACAAGCTATAAGTAATAAGTTCCATTTGGCTAGAGACTAAGATGAGCAAAATTGAAGAGGTGCCGCAATTGTTCATGTAATAGAAGTGCTGCTGTCAGTGTCCCTTGCTGCTGAGGCTTCTTCCCTGACAAATTGGGGGTTCAGTGGGCTGCTCTGGGACGAGAACAGTTTCAGTTCTTTAATCTAGAATGCAAGCACCTCCTAATGCATTTCTCTTTTTGAGACACAAATGCTTGAGTTGGGAAAGTCTTTCTGGAGTCTGCAATCAGAGATCCCTGGAGCAGCAGGAGAGAAAAGGCCTGTATCCGATCTGGCTTTTCTTTGTACCAGAGTGTGCCTGGTTGTTGTAGTTGATATAAAAACGGCTTATCAGACAGCTTGTGTCAAGCTTGCCTCCTGTTTTAATCAGTCATGCCATTCGATGGATGGGATTTGCCTGTCAGTAGCAATGATATGCAGAGCAAAAGTTATAATCATCTGCAAATCACTGGCTATCGAGATTTAATAGCATCTTCCAGAGACGGAAGCTGCAAGCTACCCGGTGCCCTGCGTGGCGGTGGGCGTCAGCTCCTTTATAAGATATTACTTGGACTTCAAATGGAGAGAACTGAACTTGCTTTTGTGAATTATTTACATGGCTCTGGCTGGGCAGGACCATTTCATACAGAGAGACCAGCTCTGGAATAGCGGCAAAGAACTCACCAGCTGGGACCCCCTCCTTACCTTTGCTTCTGGCTACTCTGCCCATGAAATTAATGCTCAGCACAATGTTCAGTGGTGACAGTCACATTGGACCCAGATGACAGGTTCTGTGTGTCCCAGATAGAACCTAAAGCACAATTCCACCAGATCTTCCGTGGGTGAAACTCTGTTCCAGAGTTGTGCCACTAACTTGACACCTAAGGACCCCAGACTGCTGACAGGAAACCAGCAGTAAAGGGCAGCAAGCCTTGGGCACCAGGCCCTGCTTGCTTTGGTTGGGCCGAGGCATCGAGGGCAGCGGGGAGATGCCACTGTGCAGATGTGTGCCTCTGGCTGAGAGAGTGGACCTCTGTGCCCGGAGGAGGCCCCGGGCGCTCGGCTGCTGTGCAGTGCGGTGGGCAGAAGAGGGAAGCAGGTTTGCCAAGCTGGCAGCATCACGCCTCTCAGAGGAAACCCAGGTTATGTCCTAGGGGTGGCGTCATCTTTGACCTCACTCCAGGTCAATCTTGTCACAGCAGGTGACAGTGCAGCGGCCACAGCCAGGCTGTCCCTGCTGTGTGCACTTCGGGTGTGTTTCCACCCCGCTCCGTGCCATTTTATAGCTTTTTGGGGCTCTTTCATCTGTGATGGCCACCTACTGCTCAGACCCCAGGGCAAGAGGAGGAGAGGCCCAGTGGGCCCACAGCTGGGCGCCCTGTGCTTGTGGGACTACGCCGCCAGGGCACGTGCTCAGAGAGCCTTCCAGATCCCCGCACCCCGCGGCCCGTGGAGCTTATGCGCCCGGACGGCCCTCAGAAATTCCAAAGTGCCACAGAACTGCTCCTTGCAACATCAAATGCGCTAGAAAATGCTGCATGCCCACCGCGTCTAGAATCCCAAGATTTTGAGCACTCACTTTTCTTCCCGAGGTTTAGTAATGGAGTCAGGATCTCACACGCACACGCACGCACACGCACGCACACACACGCACATACCCACACACACCCCATTGGGAGTTACTGAA
>PVIJ01017673.1:0-28706 GCA_004024925.1 Scalopus aquaticus | reverse complement strand
GATATTAAATTAAACAAATCTAACCAGTGTTAGATTTCCAAGCCATTTAGAGAGTAGTTTATTAGGAAAGAAGATCAGGATAATGGTGATCCCTAGTTGATAGTGATGTTTGATGAAAGTCAGGAATGGAAATTATTTTTCTGATTAAGTTTCACCATTGACAACATACACACACCACTTGTATTGACCATCAATTTTGGCTATCCACAGAAATTATTTTTACCAGATTTTTAAATTCACATCCAGAGCGATCATTGTGAAGGTTCAGATTTACCATGTTTTAATCAGATTATCTGTTACTTTCTTATAGCTGATTGATAATAGTTACTATATTTTATATAATATAAATCAAATTTTATATTTAGTAAAATGAAAATAACATTTAGCATAAAAGCATATTATTTTTATTCAGTGGTTGAACACTTACAGAAGTAACAAGAGTTTTCCAAAGGGACTGACAATTTCCAATTATTTGGTACCTCTCGACATTGATAAAAAGGGTTGAAAGTGTGAAATCTTCTTTAGGAAATATTTTGTCAATGACAGACATTTTTTTGTTTTGTATTGTGGTGTTGTGTTGTGTTTTGTTTTTATAGCTTCACTCAATTCCGTATCATTTTGGGTGATATCAACTTCGCAGAGATTGAGGAAGCTAATCGAGTTTTGGGACCAATTTATTTCACTACATTTGTGTTCTTTATGTTCTTCATCCTTTTGGTATGTACACTTTTGTTTATAGTGAAGGTGATTTGAACTTCAGAGATCACCATCTATCCTTTTCTCTCCCACTCTATTCCCTATCATTTTTTTAAAGACCCAGAAAGTAGGGAGAATGTAGATATTAGAAAACATATTTTCTTTTACTTCTCATTAATTCATTGTTAAGCTTTTACCAAATATCTTTTCCATTGTGTTCCATTTATCCATATTTGTGTGTGTGTTTAATATTAAAAAAAATCAAGTGTAAATTTATAAAGTCAACTAAAAGAGTCCTCTGCCTAAAAAATAAAATACACTTACACATATTTTTAAACACAAATGTCAGCACTCTTATAATCACTTGCTAGCATGACTTTGCATTTTTCTCTTCTTTCTAAAATATAGGAAGTGACAAAGCAAATCAGGTCCAGGGTGTCAAGGTTTAATATTTGCGTGAATTATTGCTTGTTAGGATTAAGATACTGTATTTTAACTTATTCATATTTAACATACATAGAGACTACCTACAAAGAACATTCAAATTTTTAACTTAGAATTAAATCTAACAATGAATGGCAAATGCTTTGGAAATTTTTTCAAAGATGATTTTTTTAGTTCTCTTGATTTGGTACAAATTATCATTGTTAACATTTGGCACTCAGTTAAGATTCTTTTAAGGTATTTTGTTCTTCACCTTAACATTAATACATTTTCCACTGAGAAGGTATTAAATTATGTGAGTAATACCTAGTAAGTATTTTCATCTATACTTAAGATTTAAACTTTGAAAACCCTGTTGCTTAACATTAAAGACATTCCTTATGTCAGCCATCATCTTAAGAAAACAACAAGCTGATTTCCATTTTCAATAAGTTTCATAAAGATCCATTGTTAAGATTTCGTAAATCAGGGTAGTTATTTCCAAGTTGGTTGGGTAGGTGGAGGTTAAGTCTGTGGCATTGAGTGCCAGATGGACTTTAATAGCATTGAAAGAATCAGGAGTGCCACGAAGTTTGTTTGTGTCTTGCTGAACTAATACATTATGATGAGTTTTAAACTTTAATATCTGAAGTTTCTTTATACTACCATATAATAAAGGGGAAAAAAATGGGAAGAGTAAGCCTTGTTCCTCTCTGACATGAGCAGTACTTCAGATTCTGAAGCAGCTGTATTTCTATTCAACAACAAAAACGAAGACTTCAGACTTCTGCAGCAGGCCCCTTACTGGACTTGGAGGCACCTAAATTTTCTTATTATGTCAGTCTGTTGAATAAGGGTATAACTGTAGCAATTTGAAGTGCAGGGGCCTGGCCTTGCCCTGTTGTTCTGTGGCTGGCAGGACCTACTAAATTATTCAGTCATCTGTTCAGATCACTCACTAGAACATAATGAGATCTTCATTTTTATCTTTACCAATAAAATCTTTCTTGTACTACTGTACAAAAAGGAATTCTTCTCCCCACACCCCTCAGAGAAAAGGGGGAGGCTACTAAGCAATACCAGCCTCCTTTTTAGAAAATGACCAGCCAGGTACAGGGTTGGCCGCCCTAGCTAAGATGACTGTGGTGATTCATTGTTCCTGCTTAACTAGAAGTCACAGTAGTGTGAAGTGCTGTGCCAGGAGCACGTGCCTGCCAGGCCCAAGGAAACACCCCCTGCTGCAGATGTTCCCACAATAAATGAACCAGTCAGGATGAAGAAAAAGGTTAATCCCTCTCCTCACACCTTCCGAAGCCTGTGTCAACCCCTTTCTGTTTTTTGAGAGCTCTTGAAAGAACCTATATTTAATTCATTTCAAGTGAGACATTTGCAGGCATTTAGAAACCAATGTAGATCATTCACTTCCTGGATTGGAAGAGAGAAGGTGAGAGATATTATTCCAGCTACAACTGTCTGCTCTTGGAATTGAGCATTATGCCAGGAAATTATCTGTATTCTATCTTCTATTCTCATTCCTGCTACAGAATTATAAACAATATTCCTCCTTGATTCAGATTTAGTAGCCCATTAAATAAGAGAGCCCTCATTTGTTCACTCATCCATCACTCAATCATTATTTACTGAGCCTCTGTTTCAGGCAATGTGCTAAACACTGGGGATCAGGGGCAAGGAAAATAGCCTAACCCTGCCCTCCAAAATATTCCACAGACTGGTGGCAAAAATACACATAATCAGAGACATAAGCAGATGTGCAACTCTGTAGAGACAAACCATGTTATGTGCTAAAAAGGTGAAACAAGGAAGACTAGGTTATAGAAGGACCTGATTGATTGGATGAGGTGCTTTGAGAAAATGTGTCAGAAACAGGAGTTAGAAATATAAACCATTATACTAGGGAAGTATAAAGGAAGGGGGAGGAAAGGGAAAGGCCAGGAATATGAACTAAGCATTTCTGAATAATAATCATTATAAATTTGTAGCACTCACCTTTATTAAGCTCAGTTCTAGCACTTTAAATAGGTTATATCATTAACAAATACATAGAAGAGGTACTATTAAGTCCTTCCATTTTGTAGCTGCAAAACAAGTTTCAAATGAATATTAGAAAATGTAAACAATATATCTGTAGTTTGAGCAGTGCTAAGACTAACACCAGAGTTTGCTTAACTTCAGAATCTTACCCTCCACTAAACTTTACTTGACTCTTCTGACTAGGCCTTCTAGATTCCAAAATTTTTTTAACTCTTAAAGATATTCTCTATAAATCTCAAGTAACATTATATAACAATGTTTGAAATGAACATAGAATTTCTCTGTGTTGAGTATTGAAATTTGAAGAGTTGTTTAGTGTTCTACACCCTTGAGTGATTTCTGTCAACTGAAAAAAAAAAGTAGAGTACATAGATTAGTAAAAATAATGAAATAATCCCACTATTCACAAATTTGTTGTATTTTATTCTTGTCTCTTTTTGTAAATATATGACAATGTATGATTTTTATAAGTAGATCTATGTATCGTATTTCTTTTGCCGTGATTTAATGGAAAAAATATTTTTCCCAAAGAATATGCTAGCAAAACTACTAATTTATGACTTCTTAAAACACTCAGATTGTAAAAAAAAAAAAAACTAAACATGTGTTGAATATTAATTGATGTTTATAAAATATATTTAGATTTCTTCCTTAACCTCTGTTTTCTTTTGATTTATAACAGAATATGTTTTTGGCCATCATCAATGACACTTACTCTGAAGTTAAATCTGATCTGGCTCAGCAGAAAGCTGACATGGAACTCTCAGATCTTATCAGAAAGGTATGACAAGTTCTAATTCTCAGATTTGTTTCATTTTCTACATAAAATTAATCTTTTTTTTTTAGCCAGATTCCCAAATCAGCATTGATCCCTTGACAGTGATTAAATAATAGGTTGCTATATTTCAGGAATAATTTGAATGTTCTCTATTTTGGAGCTAAAGATAAATGTACCACTAGCTTGAATTTAAATACTGGGAATATTTTAATACCCTAGAATTCTCAATAATCTCTCAACTCTTAAGATGCGAGCTGCTGGTCTCCTTCCCTTTTTTCATTTTGATACCACCTGTAGTTGGTTCTCGCTTCCTAATCCAGACTTCAGAATAAACTAGAAGAGAATGTTATGAGTTCATTTCTACTTCTATCTCAATTACTATTTTGAAAAAGAAAAGACTATGTTATAAACCTTGTAAATATTACTTTAATAAAATTATAATAATTTTAAAAGAGAGAAAAAGCTGTAGAGGTAAATATTTTGTAGTTCATACTTTATTGACCCTTGACCTTCCATGGAAGTTTTAAAATAGCCAGAGGAAAAGGTACTGGAATAAGACCAGTCTAAGAGCTTGAGAACTTTTACTTTGTACCTTCTCAGGAAATGTTTCATTGTTCAGTTGAAGGGCAGGACAGGAAAGCTGGGCAACTTTGTTCTCGATGTGACTTCTTTATTCGATTTGAAGCAACAAATAATTACATATAAAGTGCACAGCTTGTTCTCTAACATCATTTTGCTAAGCATCAGTGACTCCTGATCTGAACTATGTTGTCTCTGAATCATATTGTAATAGAGAACAGTCTCTTGCATGAAGACCTAAGATTTGTGTTATCCTGAGTTTTATACAGTTGACTGCACTTTAGGTAAATGTCTAATGCACATACAAGCAGTCCTCCACAAATTTCAGTTAACATCAGCTTCTCAACACAGTTCAAATTTCTGTTATCACTGTTTGTTAACTGAATATTAAACTTAACTACTGAAGGCTATAAATCATTATATAACTAGTAGATGTGCATTATAACCAGTGACTAATAATGTCACACCTTTCAAAGTCTAACGTAATTGGATACTGAGCATCTTCAGTTCATGCCCAAAACTTTAGCATTGCCTTGTTGTTTCCCAGTGATAACCCATGTAACACTTTACAAAAATGCATAATTGAAAGAATAGTCCAAAGATGAATAGATCAAAAATGAAAGTATGCCAAAGAAATAAAGAATGGTTATGCTGGAAGTGACATTGAAAACAGTTGAATGGTGTTATAGAAGAAACAGGAGGCCTAGGACTGTTGCTACTGCTGCCATTATTGCTCTGGAGATGCAGCTAGACCCTAGTGTAGTGAAGGCAAATTTATCAACATAAATGAGAAAGTGATTGTGATGAAAGGGATGACAATCTCATAGAAACTGATGCTAAGGAAAAACTTCCCACTAAAGGAAATCTTGTAGGTATTTCCTAACATTGAATATGCAAAGGATAAAATATTGATAGCTAATCCATATTAAGAAAGAACTATGATAACTCACAAAGATATAGTAAAATTGCTTATTTGATGTCATTACTCAAGGAGAAGATATCACGTTTCTTTGGATAAAGTTTTTACAGAGAAATAAAACACCTTACTTTGTAATGTTTCTAATGTGTTAAATATCAGTGTACTAAATATTTGCTCGAATATTTTTTTTATTTTCCTATATAGTTGTAGTGAATATTAAGGAAGTTTTCAGTGATTTGACGGAAAATATTTAAGGTCACAAACAACCATCATTTTCCCCACTGATTATTAGCATCACTTTGCACAGTTTGAACTTGTGTTACCATATTTAGAGCCCATGCAAAGCAACTGCCTGTAGTTTAATAGCAAAAAAATCTTCATCCACATTTCATTGGAATTTTTTTAACATACTTAGCATGTGTAAAGGAAATTACTGAGCATGAGCTATACAGAAAATAAACATTAATAAAAATTATAACATTAATAAAATTAATCCATAATGCAGGTTTCTCAATATCAGAACAACTGTTCCACATTCAGGAGGCAGAGAGCTATGGAACGTAATAATAATCATTTTTATAACCTGAACTTGAACACACATATGAGCAAAGGGCCCTTTGTCCTTGATTTATTAAAGGACTGACATTTTCCATATGATGCTTCCAAGAGGATTAATTATTCATTCACTCAAATCATACTTGAGTGAACAACTTATGTAAGACACTGTTCTGGTCACTGGGTTTACATTAGTTACTTCAATAAATGGAACATAAAGCAGATGTGAAAGGAGAATTAATTAAACCCAGCCCCCTTTTTTTAACAGGGCTACCATAAAGCCTTGGTCAAACTAAAACTGAAAAAAAGTACTGTGGATGATATTTCCGAGAGTCTGCGGCAGGGGGGAGGCAAGTTAAATTTTGACGAACTTCGACAAGACCTCAAAGGGTAAGAACTGCACTTCCTGAGCCCTGGGAAAGTCCTCATATAAAGATAAATTCTTGGTGATAGGGTATTTCTGGTCCAAGTACTCTGGACACATATTTTTTCAGAGGTGGAGTCTTTGGGGACCATATTGCAACAAGAGCACTGGTCCCGGGGCAGCAGTTTCTCCTCTCCTCTGCTCGATCACTGTGTGTTTGTGTTGGACCATGGGTATAAATGAGTTCATCTATAACTTCTCAATAATTTCAGGAAGGGCCACACTGATGCAGAGATTGAAGCAATATTCACAAAGTATGACCAGGATGGAGACCAAGAACTGACTGAACATGAGCATCAGCAGATGAGAGATGACTTGGAAAAAGAGAGGGTGGGTGCAATTTTGAAGAACACGATTAAATTTGATTCAGCACTTACAGTGTTTCAGACACCATACTAACTAGTGGGTTATTAATGTTTGCACTAATTCACTCTCTCTCATTCTCCCACTTTCTCCCTCTGTGTGTGTGTGTGTATGTGTGTATTTGTGTATTAGTAGCCTGCTTATTCTGAAAAGGATATGTATTACATGATGTATAAAAATGGACTATAATTTAGCTTAAATGTAAAAAAATCAAAATGAAGAACAAAGTAAAACAAAACCTAAACTATGAATGAAGCTACGAGATGTATTCCATCAACCCACATATGCTTATCAAGACTGGGCTACAGATTTTGCTCTACACTTTTTGGTAATCAACTTAAGAGAAATCTGAGTAGTTAAATAATACACAGTGTCCGTAAGAATGGGAAAAAATTCTCAGAAGATAAAAAATTAGTTGATCTTTGACATTTATTCTGAAATAAAACTAAGAGTTGCCTTCCATTTGAAAACTTATGAAACTATTAAGAGTAAACTTTCATGAGTTTTTATAATCAGAAATAACTAAAAGCTTTAATATAAACTTAAAACATAAACGGTTAAAAAAACAAATTCATTATCAATTTCCTATTGGAAAATTGGAGAAGCCCAGTTGCTCCTAAGCTCTCCCCACAGAACATGGCAGTAAATGAAAAACTTCACTGGTGATAGTGAAATGCAAACAAGAAGATAATGAGTAAAATTTTCACCAGATTGTGTTTAGTCAAAATTCTTTACCAACTATTAAATCCTTCCTACTTTGGAACACTTAAATGTGTGATCCTATGAACGTGTGATAATATATATTTCCTCATCTACTTTTTTTGGTTTTGTTGTGTTTTTAATATTCTTTCTCATGCAAACAAAAAGTTAACAACGCATTAAAATCTGTTTTGAAAATTTTCCGAGCTATGATAAGGAAAAGTGTGGGAATCACAGTTGGATATCAACCACAAAAATGTCCTAGTCAGCTGCACATATCACTTTCCTTTCTGCTCAAGCCTGTGGGGTCTGGGTGTTCCTGTCCCCACTTACTGACCCCATGTTCTTCAGGATGACCTAGACTTCGATCACAGCTCTTTACCACGTCCCATGAGCAGCCGAAGTTTCCCTCGAAGTCTGGATGACTCTGAAGAGGATGACGATGAAGACAGTGGACATAGCTCCAGAAGGAGGGGGAGCATCTCCAGTGGGGTTTCTTATGAAGAGTTTCAAGTGTAAGTATAAGTGAGCTGGCAGAATCTGGGCTCTCAAGAGTCCTTATGAGACCGAGTAATTTCTCCCACCTATCTCAATTCAACCCTTTCTGTTCATTAGGAGCCACTAAAATTAGTTTTTTTATAACTTTTATTGCTTTTTTTCTCTTTATAAAATAATATGTTCATTATATTAAAAAATGGCAAAGAAAGAAAAGTAAAAGGAAACACTAAAATCTCATATTCACACCAACCAAAAGTGCCAGTTAACATTTTGGTGTTTTTGTCTCTGTTTGCATGTGTTTATTTTTTCCATGTTTTTGCAGTCTAGCACATGCATGGTATACACTGAAGAATCTTCTACAAGCACTTGGAAAGAAAGTTTTGCTGTTTTTTTTTTTTTTGCTGTTATTTAGTGGTCTGTAGATGTTTGTTGTGTCTGGTTGATTTATAGTGCTATTCAATTCTTCTGTTTATTTTTCTGGTTCTATCTACTGTTTGAAAGTGGGGTATTCAAGTTTCTCACTATTTTTATTAAATTATAAATGTATCCCTTCATTTCTGTATGGGATCTCTTGCTTTAACCTTGAAGAATTTCCTTAGTATTTCATCTAAAGCAAGTCTGCAAGCATTGATTTTCTCAGTTTTTGTTTATCTGGGAGTCCTTTTATTTCACCTTCATTTCTTTCTGACCGCCATTCTTCCTTATGAAAGGACAGCTGCTAATCTGAGATTTTCATTTTTCTCTTACTACTTCTAAGATTTTGTCTTTTTCGTTATCTTTTACTATTTTTACTCTAATGTGCCTAAGGTCTTTTTGAATTTTGAATTTTTCCTACCTGGTTTCATTAAGCATCTTGAATATGCAATGTTTTCATCAAGTTTGGGAAATTTTCCACCATTATTTCTATTAGAAGAATTTTTTCTCTCCCATCTCTTCTCTCCTGGGATTCCCATTATGCATATGTTGGGATGCTTAATACAGTAGTATCCAACATTCTCTAATGTTCTGTTCATTTTTCTTTATTCTTTTTCTCACCATTCTTCTGATTGTATAGACTGTGTGTGCTTTCCTTCTGTCAGTTCAAATGTACTATTTAAACTCTAATGAATTTTTCATTTATTGTACTTTTTATCTCCAAATTTCTTTTTGCTTCCTTTTACCAATCTTACTTTCCTTGTTGATGTTCTCTATTTGATGTGTCATCATACCATTATTTTTTTAAAGCATGAGTTCCTATAGTTTTTTCAGTATTTTTATAATGACTACTTTGAAATCTTTGTCTACTAAATCCATCTGGGGTTTCCCAAAGGCAGATTCTATTGGTTGATTTTTTTATTCTTATGACTGAATCCCATGTTCCTGGTGTATTTTTTTTTCCATGTCTCAAATTTTTTTTTTTTTTTTAACTAGAGATGTTAAGTAATGTATTGCTGCAGTTCTGATCCCCTTCCCCTCAGGTCTTATTGTGCTGTTTTTTGCATGTCTGTTTTTGAGTAAATCTGTTGCCCCCACAAGGTGAAACCTCTGGTGTAGTTTCTCAAAGGGCACAGCCATGGCCATATGCATTGGGTAAACAGTAGCTTTAGCCTGGCTCTATCTTTCCATGATCTCTGTTAGTCTCCTGCCCCTTTTGATACTACTTCCACCTCTATAGTTCCACTAATTGCTCACTGATTCATCTGTTGTTTAAAATAATCCCTAGGGACATAAACTGCTCCATAAACAGCTTTAATCCACTTAAATTTGGTCTCTGCAATGGTTTTGAAGCTAGCCTTTAGCTATCTCTTTTCAATAAACCAGCTGGTAAACAATTAAACAAGTTGATCTCCTGCAACAACCAGCCCCCTCTTAAGTGCTTAAGTTATCACAAAATCACAATCTCAATTGTTTTCAAGAGCATTCTTATGTTTGCATAACCCCACACTTTGTTGCAAATAAAGTCAGATGAAAACTTTGAAGCTCTCTGTCCAATGACCTAATGCTCCCTGGAGGTAAAATCTCAGTTCCACTGCTCTAGATCTAGGGACAGGGACAGTGGCCCTGGTCTCTCAAAGTGACACACCCCTGATGCTTGAGAAAGCCTGGGCTCGCAGCCTATTCTTCTCAGCTTGGCTCTGCTGACATGGAAACTCCACCCTGCAATTGGAGTGGAAGAAGAGAGTTTCATACTTCTCAGCCACTGTTGCCTGGATTTGAACCTCTACAATGTGGAGTTGGGAGTGGAGGCATAGGAAAGAGAAATGCTGGCACTCTGCCTTTCCTTGACATAGCTCTTGACAAAGAGCTGAGGGAAAAGGAAGCCCAGTGTTTTTGCACTTCCCCCCAACACACACACACACACACAGACACACACACACACACACGCAGTGTCATGTACATCACATCAAGCTGGAATACAGGAGATAAGGTACCAGTTATGGCTCAAACGTCACAGATTCTTACTCCTCTGACTGAAATTCAGTCACTTCTTTTAAATAAGTAATTTTTGACTATGCTCTTAAGAAAACTTTTAAAAATAATGTTTTATAAATAAATGTCAGTCGTTAGAGTTGTTTCACTGGGAATACCTGCAGAGACCTTGTGCCACCACTCCTGAGGTTGTCTCCAATTTATAGTTTTTTAAATGTTTGCATAGCATTTTGTTTATTCAAAATAATAAAAACATAACCATTAGTATACTATTGTCTGATGGCTTTATCAGTATGTTGTGAATATTATTTTATTTCACTATTCTGTTACAATGTAATTTTAGCATCTCCTTAGAATAATTCCATTGTATAAATAAATAAAAGTATTTAAATAATCTCACTAATTTTATTGTAACCATTTTTCAGTGACCCCCTATTAGTAAGCAGAGCTCTAATTAGTATCTTTGTAACCAGAAATTACACATATACTTATTTCCTTTAGAAATTTTTCCAATGAAATGGAATATTTGAATAAAAAGACAGGCATATGTTTTAAGACATCTGGTATGACATTGACTTGCAAAAAAAGTTGTACCAGTGAGCACTCCCACCAGTAATTATGAGAGTTTACCTCTAAAACCTGAGACTATTTAGAAAGTGTTTCCTTCCCTACCTCCCCCACAATGGTCCATTAACCAGAAAGAATGCTGTGCTGAAAGCCAATCTCATGTAATACTGAGACTTTTTTTTTAATATACCATTGATTTATATTACATGAGTCTCAGGAGTACAGCTACACACCTCCATAAATGTATACACCATCACCGAAGTTCTAATACCTTTCATCACTATCCAACTGATACCTTCCACCTGTTCATCTCACTGTCCTCCCTCCCCCACACACTGTCCTCTTCCCCACTGGTAACCACCACTTTTTTTTGTCAGATTGTCATATTGGGGACGAAAAATAACACAGCTCTGTGAAAAGCCGGCTGAGCTGAAAGAACACAAGATAACTTTGCCCCTCTTAATTGTGGTCTCCACAGCCTCGTGAGAAGAGTGGACCGGATGGAGCACTCCATCGGCAGCATTGTGTCCAAGATCGACGCAGTGATTGTGAAGCTGGAGATTATGGAGCGGGCCAAACTGAAAAGGAGGGAAGTGCTGGGAAGGCTGCTGGATGGAGTGGCCGAGGTAAGTGGTCCTGGGAAACAGAAATACTCTCATTCTTTAAAACATTGGGGGAGTCATATTTGTAACCCTTAATCAGAGAAATTTCTCTTTCTCCGTAACTGCAAATCATTGCGGATCCAATGGTAATCTGGAGGTTCACTATTTTAGTACTCCTTTCTTAGTACTCCAGTGAATACTAAGTGGTCCTAGCTTCACTGGACTGTACAGTGAAGCAAGAAAGTTACTAAGCCAAAAATGTACTCAGTGACTGAGAATTTCTATTACATACTGCAAATCTCCAACCTTCTCTAATAATAGATTCTTTCGCCCCGGATATCCTAAGGCAGTTTCTAAGAACAAGAGTATGCATCACCCTGTCCCCAACATCCTGGTTGCTTTTTTCTTTATTAGGACGAAAGACTAGGTCGTGACAGTGAAATCCACAGGGAGCAGATGGAGCGGCTAGTGCGGGAAGAGTTGGAACGCTGGGAATCCGATGATGCAGCTTCCCAAATAAATCATGGGTTAGGCACACCCATGGGACCAACTGGTCAACCTCACCCCAGAAGCTCCCGCCCTTCTTCCTCCCAGTCTACAGAAGGAATGGAAGGTGGAAGCGGAAATGGGAGTTCCAATATCCATGTTTAGGATGTGTATTTGTACATGAGTTCCTAATAGCAAGAAGATGGCTGTCCTGAGTTGCCATAACAAGTACACTATTTTTGTGCCCTGACTACCATACGATGCTGGTCTTTGTGACCAGTTATTAATTCTTCTGCACTTTAATTTATTTTAGGTAAATTTTGTCCATGGATCAAAGGAGATCTTTTTTTTCTTTTTCTCATATAGGAAATGTAGGTGTAAATATTGAGAAAAAATATCGTTGTATAATTATATTGAGTGGTATGCCCACTTACTATACCATGCCTGAGCCTTCTCAGTTGACAATGAAGTAGCCTTTTAAAGCTAGACAAGAACTATCAAAAGGCTTCTGAGTTTTATTTCCAATTACATAAATCAGTATTGTCATTTTTGCCCACCGAGTGAAGGGAGAGTAGGGGTCTTCCTTTCCACTCGGGCTTAGCTCATGGGTGTAATACATAGCTTTCTTTTAAGAAAGGAAACTTACTTCAGCTACCTTCCTGGGGTAAACTTTTCTAAAAATGAGTTGGAAAAGTAAAGAATCATAGAATGTGTATGTAGTCATTATGCTAGAATTTGTATGATTGGGTAAGATAAATATTGAACATTATGCCTTTTTGTTATTTTGTCAAAACTAATGTCTATGGGATGGACCATAATTTTTACAGTATTTTCACTCTCATCTGCCCCATGAAATCACCAAAGATCCATTATGGGCAAGAATGTCATTTCTAATATGTCTTATGAGAATTAAAAGACATTTAATCGCCAAGTTTGACTTTCTCTAATAATCAGTTTAGTATGAAAATGTATACATGTGTTACATTTTTCCCTTGTGATTGAATTTATTTTAAGCTGATTTAATGTTTTAACTAATCTAGGAAGACCAATTTACTCAAATTTTTACTATATACAGAAAATTTTAACTCAGTGAATATGCTCATTTTAAACAAAATTTCAATTTTGAAATCGATATAAAAATATTGTAAAACTAAAGTTTGAATTTCATACTTTTTTTAAAACATAGCACTCCAAAGCTCTTGACCTGTGCTTCAAAACTAGAATTCATAATCTAAATAGAGCTCAGTTTCATGAAAAGGACGGTTTGATATTGACAGTTCATCCATTGTGTAAAGGAATCTGCCAATTTGAATTTATAGCATTTTATTTCATTACAAAGGGTCTTACAAAATTTATGGGGAAATAAAAAGCAAAAATCTTATTTTTCAGAAGTGTTGAATAAGGTGACCTTCTGAGAGCTAATGGGATAAACCAAATGCTGGTGGATAACTCTTACTTGGAGAAGATAGAACCGAGGCCTGTTTTTAAATGTTATGTTTGTATTCACATAATATTCATTTAATTGGAGTGTATGTCAGTCAAATCTTCAATGGAAACGTGAGCAGACAAACTCACTTCTGTAGAAGTGCTACACATTGAATCTCTTTAATAGTTATTTCCCACAGCTTCATCTCCATTTTTACCTTTTTTGAATATGCTACACAAAGTTTTTTATTGCTAGGTACTAAGGTTTGCATTCCAGGGATATTGAGTGTACGTATTTATATATGTGTATCATTTTGTTACATGTAAACAAACTTCAATTTGAAGTGCAGCCATTATGTGGTATCCATGTATATTGACCGTGTGCCATATATCAGTATTGGCCACTAGAAAGTCTTTTTATAATACTTATACTGTTTTTTCATGTCACCTATAAAATTTTGCTGAATTTTTCTTTTTACCTATAAATTACATATTTCTTTCCTCTGTAGTCATATAGAATTCTCTACTCATCCCTTCCCTTTCATCTCCCCCTCTGTGATATTGTTAAAAAGATGTTACATATCCAGTCTTTCTCAACAATTGAGAATTTATTAATATGTAATATTGAGCACTTTACTTATTAATAAAGACTTGATATCATAGCAGATCTATGAGTTGTTTGTTCTCTAAGAGTTGTCTAAGTAGAAGCAGTTGGGTCATTTGCCTAGTCTTATGAGACTAATAGTGAAACTTTAGACTTTGGAAGAGTCATCTACTCTTTATATGTCCCAAAGCATCATGACTGACATATTATTCTTCTCTGTTTATTATGTGACATACACATTTCAGGTTACTAATTAACCTTTAAACACAGAGCTGTCATGCAAGGTGGTTTAGATTCTTTCAGAAATAGATCCAGAAACAAGGACTCACTGGCATAGACAACATGGGTAGTGGAATGGAGGAAACAGGGAAGGGAAGACAGTTAATAAAGGATATATCATCAGATCTGCTAACAGAGGAATATGTTAAAGCTTAATTCCCATGGTGAAACAGTGACTAATAGCGTAGAACACACAACTCAGGATTATTTCATGGACGGAAGTAAGACTTTAGTTGGAAGGCTTCTTTAGGAGGATGGTAGTAATTCCCAAGCATTTCCAGTAGACAGAGCAATCCTTTCTGGATTTTGAGCATCCCAGAGAGAGAACTGCACACAGGTAGTTAGAAGTCAATAGGCACACGAAGGTCATGAACAAGGCCCACACCGTGTCCACTGCATGTTATCATGCATGAACCAACTCATAAGTGACTCCAGTCCCTTAGCAGTCCATACAAATGGTATCCCACAGAGTTGTTCTACAGAGTGACTCACCCATCAAACAGAAGTTTAAAGTATAGGGGAAATACCAGTGGGCTAAGATTCTGGTCCTCACACTCTACTTACTAGGCATGTCACCATGACAAAACATCTGTTTTTGCTGACAACTTCAGTCCCTCATTTGGAATTTGCAATTAATATCTGGTCTCCCTCACAGTATTCCTTTGAAAAATAAGAATGTCTGTGTGAAAGTAAGGTAAAACTAAAATTTCCATTACAAATAGAAGAATGCAATGTAAGTAGCTAGTAACTTGTTCAGCAAAACTGATCTGTTGAATCAACAAAAAGGAAAGGAATTCCTGCTGATTTCAAATTTGAAAGGTAAGTAAAGGAGATTGATGTTGCCAAGTGGTCATTTAAAACTCACCTAATAATCTTTTCTATAAACTAGTGTGTGTGTATTTTATGATGGGAATTATAGTTTTTTAATACAAATAATGAATATTATGTGTACATTATTTGTACAGTTTTGTGTATTGCTTTTTCATATTATATCACAAATGTGCCATGAATCCTGATTTTTTTAAATAACTACAGAGTGGTGCATTATATGAATTAACCAAACTTATTAACCCCTCCCCTGATATTGGACATTTAGAGTGCTTCATTTTTTTCATTATAACCTATAATACTATGACATACTTGGACATAAATATTTTTCACATTTCTAAATACTTTCTTACAGAATTCTTTATAAAAAATTTCCCAGAAATGTAATTGTCAAACAATTCTTTAGAAGACTGGCACCAGTTTATACAAGAACCAAAATTACGAGTGCCTATTTGCTGGACTGTCCACATAAGAAATTCTTTCTTTAAACAAAATTTTTTTAATTTAAAAAGAAGAAAAACATGAAAATGAACAAATACCAAACCTCAAATGTCTTCTAAAAAGACAGGATTTCTTAGTGATTCTACTAGTGCTTAAAAAGAAATAAATACATTCAAAATTTTAAAAGATAGTCATATTTTTGACTGCAGAAGAGAGCAGAGAGGTTGGAGGTGCAGACAAAGAGGGTGGGGCCCAATAGCATAGGATAAAGTACTCTGTGCTTTGATGATGGGTGTGAGGAGATGTGAACCTATTCCTCTGAATCACATAGAAAGTTGTAAACCGATGTTACCGCAATAAAGAAAAATAAAAGGATATATTAATGGTTGTAGGTTTCAGTTTCAAGGCTATAAAACAAAAAGATCACAGAATAAAACTAAAACACCATTATTGGAAAATTTGATTTTTGCCAATTCGATAAGTAAAAAGTGGAATCAATTTTCTATTCCTTACGATTTTAATTTGTTCGTATGAGTCACCTGTGTTTTCTCGCTTATTTCTGATTCTTCTGAGTGAAGGAAATATTTTATGCTATTGTGGATAGGGTTAGCCCGAAGATGTAATAAAAATGATAGATTTTCCTTTAGCACACAACATAAATAGTAAGGTGACAAGGGCATCTACTTGAACTGTTAGTGTTAGCTAGCTGTACTGCACCCAGAGGAATAGAAAAATTGAACATAGAGGACCTTTAACTGCACCTGCTAAATGGAGTAAACACTCAGGAATGTTTGGTCACCTACAGAATAGAAGGATGATATTAAGAGCTATCTTGAAAATGTCAATTATGATCTAAGTTAAAATCTATCGGAAATTTTGGGCCTTTCTGGTGGTGCAGCGGTTGAGCGCTGCGCTTTGGAGCTGTCGGCAGCGGTGACGCGAGTTCGACGCCCAGCCGGGGAGATTCCCACATGGTGGGGCGGACCTCTCCTGCCTCGCCCGCTGCTCCCCTCAAAAGTGTGTTTCTGATCTGCCTGTTCTGCTCCCCACTCTGTCTCTGGTGAACCCTCTCGCTGCCCCATGCCTCTGGCCTGTACCCCAGCTTGTATGCAGAAATAAATCTTAAAAAAAAAAAATCTATCGGCAATTTTGAAAATGTAGTATTTTTGATAAGTGCAATACTCAGCAATCATTGGAGGCTCCAAGTACTCCCAGAAGATCCACATGCCATGAAATTCACCCCTAAGAGGTATATTGAATGTTGATAGAATAAAAGCTGTTAACACATATTTAATTTTTATACTGATCAAGCTCTTAATTTATCATATAAATCTGAGCATACCATTGAATGGAATGCACAGCGGCAAATGTAGAAAAGGTTGTCAGCAATTTTTATCTATTTCTCTGGGTCCAAATTTTAAACTTAAAACATGCAAACCAGAAACACATATGAGATGAAATTTTCTAATGCTTTATTTTATTCAAGTTTTGTTTAAGTGAATGAAACATCCTTGTTTTTACATTGGAGCAAAGCGTATTTTAACGGTTTGAAAGGAAGTCCTCCTAGTTATGAGTTTAATTGTAGAGACGATTATACATTCTCTATTTTACCTTGAAATTTCCTCTTTTGAATAAATCCAAGCAGAATCTGTCCAAAGTCTCTATTTAAAGCAAAATCGTTTTTTGGTCAATAATTTTTTTTCACCATTGAGATTTCTAATACATAAATGCCTTCTATACGCATGACTTTTGAAGTTGATTTTATATATGTTGTGTCATATGCGTCTTACATCAATCCAATAAATGTTGTAAGCATTTCAAAATCATCACTATTACATTTTCTCCATCTCCACACTATATCCATTTTTGCCATTTCCTCCATAGAGATCCATTATGAGAAGTTTAGATATTTAAAAAAATAATTCTGCATGTTTATGTGGATCTAAGTTCTAGATTTTGTTCTTTTTTCTTACTACACTGTGTTAAAGCTGTATTTCTTCTGCTGTCATGATGATGATTATGTAGTATTTCTTAGGGCGCAGACAGTCATATTTTGCTTATCCATTCCTACAGTGAAGGCTTCGATGCTATTTCAAAATCTTTGCGAATGATTCCTTTATTGAATCTTCATGAATTTCTGAATGGTTATGTAACAGGAGCTAGAGTGCTGAGTCTCAAATGTAAAAATATTTAATTTTAGTCAGAACTGCTGACTTGGCACCCAGTGTGACTGTCCCCTACAATTCCGAGTATCCATGTCCTCACAGGTTCTATGCCATCCTGCTTTCTAATCGTTGTTAATAAATGACTTTAAAGGTAGGTCTTGTTTTATTTTGCATATCTCTGTTCCTAATAAGGTTGAACATCCATCATATCGTTGGTTATCATTTGGACTTCTCTTTTCATAAATTTCCTATTCAAACCCATAAATCTGGGCCTCCCTGGTGGTGCAATGGATTAAGTGCAGCACTATGAGGCTGTCCAGAGCCACTGAAGCACGAGTTCGGTATCAGCCAGGGAGATTCCCACATGGCACAGCAAACCTCTCCTGCCTCGCCCCCTGCTCCCCTCAGCAGTGTACTTCAGTCGATATTCCTGTTCTGCTCCCCACTCTGTCTCTGGTGAATCCTTTCACCACCCCATACCTCTGGTCTACACCCCAGCTTGTATGCATAAATAAATAAATCTTTAAAAAAAAAAACTATAAACCCTTCTTACAGTTTGAGCTAATGGGAAACCAGCATGTTTTTGTTCATTGCTGATTTTGCCACAGTGTCAAGGTCTTTTTGTGTTGCTTTGCAAAAATTACTAGTATGGTTTAAGTATTAATCCTTATCAGTTTAGGACCCTGTTAATCTCTTACCCAACCGATAACTTTGTCTACATCTACTTAGTTTTCATGTAGTAAAATCCATCTTTTTTTTTTTTTGCTTTATTATTTGTGTCTGGAGGGTTTTAAAAAGGTTTTCATGGAATCATAAACCTTTTATTTATTAAACTTGTATTTTTACCTATCACATTTAATACATCCTAAGATCAACTTTTCATTAAAGTCTATGTTATTTTCCCCATTGAAAAAGCCAATTTTTTTCAACATTCTCTAATAAGTCATTTTTCATACTAACCCCTGATGTGTTAATAGATTTCAGATTTTGGCATATATGTCTTTTTAAAATTTTTTTAGCTTCTTACAGCAATCCTGAAGTATTTCTGCACAGTAATTTTTATTACTTTGACTTTGTACTATGTCTTCATTTGTAGTAAGGTCTTCATATGGGATCTCCTCTTTTGCCTTTTTTATTTTTAATTGACTAAGTTATTTCTGTGCTTATGTTTATTTTCCATGTAAATGTCAGAACATATTCTTTGAAACCTGAGAGGAAAAATAGAGATAAGCAGTTATGTTGAAGCTCAGTTGGAATTGCATTGAATTAATTGATTGGCTTAGGGCGAATAGGCATCTATATAATATCAGAAACATAAATCTACATTGATTCAGAACTTTCTTAATGACCTACAATAATGTCTTAAATTTTCTTAAAGACCATATGCATTCCTTTGATTTGTTTTTATTGATATTGTGAACAGAATTGTGTCTTCCATTACATTTCATACTGTTGATATAATGGAAAATTATGATTTTTTATAAATGATTCTTGCATCACAGCAATCCTTTACCAGCACTAATAGATTCTGTGTTGGTTAATCTTTGAGTTTTCAGTGTAGAAAACAATTTCATTTGTAAATGAGGATAGTATTATGTTGGAACGTAGCAGTGATAGTAGGCATACTTGTCTTATGTCTGGTCTTAAAGGGAATGAGTTTTAGTTTGTGTTCCTACCAAGACAAGGACTTAGGTGCAGAAAGTTTATTTGGAAGGTGATTCTAGGAAACGAGTAGAAACACAGAGTGGGCTAGGAAAAGGAGAAAATGTCAAAGCCAGGTGTTGTTATTGAAGTTGCCTCTGTAAGCAACCAACGCTCAGCTCCACCTGTGAGAACACTGCAGAATGTTTCCCATAATCCCCGGGCTGGGGAACACAGACTGGGTCATTTGTCCACTGACCTTGATTTCTGTTGGTAAAAGGAGTGTGCTGGGGTTATTAATACTCCTTTACTTTCAGATTACACTTGTACTTTGGACTTAGCAGGTTCGTTCAGTTTTGGAAAAACCTTGCAGCAGAAAAGTGAAACCATTTGTGGTTCAGGCTTGGGATGCTGTCAACATATGGGAACTGTCCCCCTAGCTGTGCACATAGGAGGTGCACAGAGAAGACATGACACAGAGCACCAAAAGCATCTGCTCCATCTACCCCTAAACCACTCAGATCCACCATGCCCAGATGAAGTCCACTCTGGACTTTTTGAGCGCTTTCAACTGCACTCTCCAGAAAATGCAGTATAGGAAGGGGTTGAACTAACTAGAGAATTGCTACTACAAGTTGTAAGACCATGGTTATTTCTCATCTCTCTTTTCCACCACCATCTCTAAAATTCCTTCATTTTTCCCAGTCCTTTGGCTATACTGGACTGCTTTCATGGTGCAATGATCCACAACTTTGTTGCTGAGGTTTCAAAGCCCTTAGTTCTCCTATCAGGCTGTGGTTGTCTGTGTATTGCTTGCTCACTGTAACCACTGCGTTACCTCTGTGAATTTTCTGCCCTGTTACATAGCATCAAAGTCTAGCCCCTCATAACAGGAACAGCCAATGCAATCATTCCTTTCTTTGCCTGCTGTTCTATCATTGTGAGGATCTCAGTGACTTATGTAGCAAACATCATTTTAGATCCAGTGGAACCTTTTCTGTATTCCCAGATGAAAATGTCACACTCGCTCCCATTCTTAAGGATTTGGGAGCTCTGATGGAGCAGAACCTAAAGCTTTAGAGACAGGAAGCGCAGATTCTATGTGTAGGTTAGTGAGGGGCATAAGAATTCTGTTGCGAGCAGGCACTCTTGGGTTAGTGGCAAGTTCTACAAACTTTCTATTGAAGATAGCTAATAAATATTTTGGGCTTTATGGGCCAAAATGTTCTATGTCACATCTGCTTTGCCATCAGTAGTGCAAAACTAGCTACAGACATTGAAAATATGAATGAGCATGGCTGTGTTTCAATAAAGTTTTATTTATAAAAACAAGGAGTGGATGCAAATCATAATTTGTCCACCTCTGGTTTAAAGCATAGAACACATCTGGAGACTGGGGCTCCAGCCTTGCAAAGGGTGTCAGCCATGAACTAGTACTAGCATGAAGCTAATAACCAGTATGGTGCCCTGTGAGATGTAACCATAGTGGCTAAAATGTGCTGAACTCATCCTATGAGCCAAGTACCTCTAGGCAATTTACATGCATTACCTTATTTAATTTTCACATATGGAGGTAAACATGTTCAAATCCATATTTACGGATGAGAAATACACAAAGTAAGTTAAGCCAATCAAGGCCACATCTGGTGAGCAGAGGATGACAAAAGAGAAGAGGGAAATTTGCCTGGGTAACCACAGAGATTAGAAGCCCTGTGTTACCCTCACAGCCCCTGAAATGCTTTTTTTAAGTACATCCCCCTAGCTGTCAAAGAGCCTACCATGTGACTTTTTGAAGGGATCACTGGAACTAAGGGGTACAGCGCAGTCTCAGGGCTCTTTTTCCCACTTCAGTGCTTTGACAGTGGTATAATTCTACTCTTTGAGAGTCTGTGGCAGCTACCCATCTTGACCTGGTGGCGGAGTCAGCTTTGGACAGACATTCTCTCCTCTCTCCCAGTCCTTTGGACCCTGAATAACCTCCTGCTTGTGTTTCCTCCAGGTAGGGTGCCTTGGATTTGTTCTGGTGCCTCTGTTTTTGGGCCTTAGAGTTGAGCTTTAAGCTCTGCTTGTTTGGTTGAACGTTTGCCCACAAGCAGATGGTTGATTTCTAAATTTAGTCAGGTGACCGTATCTCAAACTTTGCTTCTCCCGCTATTCCCTTTGAACCTCTCACTGATTAAAAATCTTTGAGCTCACTCAAGTTTGATTACTTTGCTTTTATGTAGTTGGCTGGACATTAACCATTAGAAAGAGCAAGAAAGGACTTTTCTGTTAACAGGCTGGGGTCCCTGGACACCTGTCAGTTTTGCCTGGTATCATACTATTTGAAGTCCACTGTCCACATTCTGGCTTCTGCACGTGTTTACAAAAGTGATGCACCAAGGTGATTGGTCAGTTACTCAGGTAATACCGCAGTAGTTGAGTCAAATCTTAGGTAAGAAGTAAACTGTGTGACCTTTTGACTGGTGGGTCTCTAAAACTCAAGTTAGCTCTGTAAAATGAAAAAGATGGAATAATTTGAGATTCTCAAAACAGTGTGACACCAAGTTCTTGCTGATTGGCAAAGAAAAGAGGTCAAACTGAGGCACCAGTCATCACTTACATCAAAACAGGAACAATTTCAGCTGTCATTGATCAAAGACACATATGCTTTTTTGTGGAGTAGTGGGTGATAAAATGATGCTACTGGTTTAAAAAAGGTTTGAATATTAAGTACTGTCAATGAGCACATTCGGTTCTACATGTAATTCCTGTTGTTTATGTCAATACAAAACTTATGGCCTTGAACACAATTGTTACATGATGATTGAATCAAAGAGATCAAATTATATTGAATATAGGTTAATTAGCTTTAACTGCTTATTACAACCCTAACTCAGTATTTTCCAAGGAATCAGCTGGAACTCCCAAGTCACCCATCAGAGATTTTAACTCAACAGGGGAGAAAAAAACCCAATAGTCTTTCCTGCATTCCTTACTTTCTCACATAAGCATCCCAGATCAGTGTTGCTTTTTTTTAAAGATTTATTTAATTATGCATACAAGCTGGGGTACATACCAGAGATGTGCGCCATGTGGGTATCTCCTTGGCCAGGTGTCGAACTCGCGTCACCGCTGCCGACAGCTCCACAGCGCAGCACCCAACCACTGTGCCACTGGGGAGGCCCCAGATCAGTGTTCTTAAGGACAAGCTGGGAAACCCCACTCTAGGTAATGCGAAGGTATGTAGAAGTGTATGGAATAGAAAATAAAAGTTACTTAAGTTTAGAATGTATCTTAAGCTGTAATATGTTGATCAATGGAGACGAAAAGGCAATAGGTCAACATATGAGTCAGCCATTTTTTAGTTTAGCTATTGTTTAGTTTAGAAGCAGAAGGTCAAGATGGAAGCTATGTTTGATAAAGTTCCCGATTTTTCCTTTAGAATCTTTATCAAGATAAACACCACTCCTCTCTGAGAGTGAAGTGAGGATGCTGATAATCACCTGCACCGTCTTGGTAAACATGAATTGTTGCAACTATTCAGGCTAGCTTGAAACACAAATTCCTATGGAATTTAATAATTTGAAATAGTCTTAAATCCTAATTGTCTTCACCAGGGAATCCTCTGATGTGTTTCATACTTGAGAGAAGAATGTTATATGTGAATATCTATGTAACGTTTTACTGTTTAAATTAGTAAATTGGTGTGTTGGCTTACGGATCGCTCTTGAGAATGGCTAGTATGGATTCATTCCTCAAATCATAGCAACCCCTTGGATACCTTAAGAAGTAGAAGTGAAATCCAGTTCCTGAACATGGCATGATATCAACAGGTAGCTCACCCTCTAATCCTTCGTAGATATACTACTGCTATCACAGAGACTGTACAGACAGGGCAACCTCAAAACTAATTCCAGATATAGAAACGTGTTTTTTATCTTTTGACAAAACAGGGTTGGGATAGAAGAGGGGGAGTAAGGACAGGTAGTTAAGGGGAAGGGTGAAGTATTAGGAAATAGTATGTTTATCCCATTGGGCTGAGAAGGTTTCAATAAACTATCTTGAAGATCAAATATTTTAATAACATTAGCAGCAACTTCTTAGAATTCTAGCTTGTCATTTTAATTATGATTTCACATGAAGCAGAATAACTACTTACAGCAGGGGTCTCTCTATAAACTCTGTCCCTGCAGGACAAATCTGGTTCACACTGCCTGTGTCACATAGCCATTGAGCTAAGAACCAGTTTTTACATTTTTCAAGAATGTAAAGGAAGTTACAAGAATTTGTAAATTTTTTTTAAAGGAAGCAAAGACTGCAAAATATTTATTAAAGGGGTCCTTTCACAGAAGTTAGTCAAACCCTGGTCTATGGAATAAAGAAATTCTCTCTGTTCCATTCTCACCAACCAAAACAAAAGGTAAAACAGACAAAACCAACCAGATGGGCAAGTCAAAGACTGACCTTCCTTCTTTCAAAATACTTCTCCCTTGATCTTAACAACTTTGAGTTGAAACCTGCATATCAGAAGATTCAAAGTATTCTGGTACTAATTCAAATTAAAGAAATTATAGAATTATTTTAATAAGAATGTTAAAAGTGAACTTGGCTCTTCTTGAAGTTAGCTGAAAAATGGACAGTGCAATACAACCAACCATGACTCATAAAATTTTAAAGCTAAAGGAAATTCGCATTCCCACATACAAGAATATTTCAAAAATTGTAAGGATATATAAAACAAAGAACATGAAATGCAATGTAAGTACAAAGAACTTTACTTAAACTTTATGATTTTCATGTGAGGTAGGTAAAGCAAACATTTAATTTTTTAAACCAGGACACTAAAGATAATTGAAGAGGCATGTTAAATCATGTAACTTTTTGAAAATATTTTTAATTGCATATTTACCCTATTATATTGGTGAACCAATAGAAATGGTACTCAAGCTTTATTTTCAAGATAACTTTCATAATGCACCACATGAAACTTTTTTGGATTATATGTTTATGTGCACAAAAATAATGGGATTTAATTTGAAATGTATTTTTTACCATAGATACCAGCCAAAATATTTAATAATGCAATGACTTGGAGATGCTCTGAAACCAATGATATTCTATAATCTGCTGCTACATCCAAAAAAGAAATTATTTAGACACAGTACAAGAGGTATCATAGAACACTATATACTTCTGTCACAAAGGAATGTAAAACAAAATAAAAGTATAGACTTTCTATAAAAGTAGTATGTCCAACAAGACTCGTAGCCTAAGAGTGGCCCTCACAGACTTCAGGGGTCATAAAGATCCAACATGTCATCAACTTACCAACAAGTGACCACTGTTCTTTTCAAAGGACAGTACCACATAGAGTTCAGCCAGCCCCTATGGGTCTGCTAGACTTAAGCAGCCTGTTCAGCCACCATTCTTTGTCACCTGCAGTTCTGCATCCTGTATAAGATGCCTTTCAATTCAATCAAGAGCAGAAAGCTTGACCACCCTGGGAAGGCTATGCACACAAGGTGTGACCGGAACCCCCCCCCCCCCCCCGAGAGGCTGATGACCAATGCATAAAACATACTCCTGACTTATACATGAGGAGGTATGGCTGGACATGCCTGCGGGGAGGGGTTGGGGTGGGCAAGGACTAATGTATGGCAAAGGATCTCAGAAGCTGATCAGTTGAATACCTTGTTGATAAGATTAGAACCCTGGTGGGGGGGAGGGAGGCCTGGGATATTTTTTCAATTACAACACTTGTTTATCAAGCAGATAAGAATTATCTGGTCAACAAACTCATGCCCCCCTGAAGCTCTAGATGACAAAAGCACATTCTTTAGTTTCACCTATCTTTTTCTCTTTGTCCTCCTACCCCACATAACAGATGCTGTATGATTATTCTATCAATAAAAAGGCCAGTATCTTGCTGGTCCAGAAGCATCTTGCATTGTGCAGCCTGCTCCATGACTCCAGTTTATCAGTGTGGAGCTGCTGATGCAAGAAGCCCCTACAGCTTAAAAGTGCAGATATAAGTTATGATTGTCAGTTCATCAGTGTTGGTAAAGGCCCAAGCTTTTGAACTCATGTAGTCTCCATATCTGCAAACTAATTTGGTCTGGGACCCATTGAGCAAGCACTGGGGTGTCTTAACTATGTCTTTAAAAATATGAATAATGCTACTTTTCAAACATATGTAGGTAGTATTGAAGTTAATAAAACTCATATTTAAAGACCATAAAGGATAACACATCAAAAACAGAGAAATAGATGAATATGTACACTCCTTCTTCAGAAACTCTCTCTTCAACCTACATAACAAAAATCCAAAAGTTAATTTTAACATTCTAGTTGACTTTATCAAACAATTCATTATTCAGACAGCACCTCATGTAACAAGTAGAAAAGTACTCTAAAAAGTTGAAGCAAATGAATGATTTTTTTTTTTAGGTAGAAAAAGGGCAAGGTAAAGAAAGAAGGAATTATTTCAGACTCAGGTAACTACAATAGGAAATGGAAAAATGTTTTGTGATGTCAATTTTCCTTGGTGAATGGAAAAGATTATTTCTTTGATGGTGACCAGAAATTTCCATACTGACCAGTTAAGACTATATTCTTGGAGGAGGTTGAAACTGCAGTCAAGTTAGGTATGAAGTCTCAGGGAGCTTAGCACTAGTGCTTCCATTTTGGGACTGTCATTTTTTTTAACCCACTTTCTTTTCCTATCTTAATGCTTCACCCAACAAGTCAAAGAACAACCTATAGAAACAGTTTTCTTGCAGTTTTCATTGAAAGTTCAAGAACTGAAGGATATAAGTTAGAGTTGACATTAATTTACTCCTGAGGATTCTTCAAGTTCAAAAATAGTAACTAATTTATTCTTTCTGACATATATGTTCTTCTGATAGCCAAGAAAACAAAAACAAAATTCAAAAATATATTCACATTCTGAAGAAAATTTCTTTATTTTATACTTTAAGATTTATACTTTGAAAATGTTCTTTCACTTGAAAATATTTAAGATGACAAATTTCACGTGCTTCTTATCACAATAATAAAAATAACTATGGGTGATTATAATAAACGGGAGAATAAATGTAATAGGATACATTTTGATTCTTAGCAATTTTTTAAAGCTGTTAATATTTTTGGCTGTTTTGTTTCTTATGTTAAGTATGTTTTATGTAACATGAGTAGGTATATATTCATTTGTATATTGACTGAAGAGAGTATACAGATCAGTGTAAGAAGAGTAAGCCAGAGTTTTGTGATAAAAAGGAACTGTACCAAAATAATAAAAAAATAATTATTAGCCCTAAGAGTCACATATCAGTCAGTAAAAATTGGGTGCAGTAATGATGATGCACTAAGCAAGATCATAAAAATGTTCCATAAAGTCCAAACACCAAAATATTTTGCTCGAGGTCCAGAATGAACTACATGGGAAAAGACACTGAGAGGATTTATGCTTCATTAAATAACAGGTGAGTGGAGAGAAATACCTGAAGGGTATGGTCTGGGCGGGAAGGCTGACATACAAGTTGCAGTCCTACCACTGTGCCAACACCCTGATAGGGAGAGTTGAATTATGTGGATACATACACCATTGGCTGAAGGAGAAAATGTGTAAGGAGCTGGTGTGCTCCCCACAGGGGGTCCCAGTGAGATAAATGAAGACACTGTTCTACATTGCACACCACCTACCCCTACACCAACTGTGTGTAATTGACCTCGTGAGGCACACTAATAGCACGCATACTATAGAGGCTGGAAACCCCAGAGAAATTGGATTACTGATGCCACAAACACAAACCATTCCCCACAAAGCATTCATACTGATAGCTGGATTCCTCCAGACATGTACACACTCACTGACACAGTGACTGCAAGAACAGACATCCAGAAATCCAACTAAGCCAGAAAAAGGAAAAAAATATTAAATCACATAAAACAGCAATGCAAAATGCTGAAAGTAGAAATAACGCTAATCTTCAGATGACTGTTACAGATTACAATACTTTTTTAAAAAAACAGGGAAATCGGAGGCAGCAAAATATGCGTACAGAAAAAGATATAACTCATGGTGTCTTGAGATCAAGAGAATAAGTTACGGGGCTTCCCTGGTGGCACAATGGTTTAAGAGCAGCACTATGAAGCTATCCACAGCCACTGCAGCATAAATTCGATACCCGGCCAGGCAGATTCCCAGATGGCGCAGCAGACCTCTCCTGCCTCGCCTGCTGCTCCCGTCAGCAGTGTACTTCAGTTGATCTGCCTGTTCTGCTCCCCACTCCATCTATGGTGAATCCTCTCACCACCCCATACCTCTGGCCTACACCCCAGCTTGTATGCATAAATAAATAAATCTTTAAAAAAGAGAGAGAGAGAGAATAAGTTACAAAAGGAGAGAATAACAATCCAGGGTCCAACTATAAAGACATGGAAGAATTTATATTCCTATCAGACAGAGTTCAGAGTTATCATGATAAATAAATTCAAAGAAATGAAAGAAAACACAGAAAGATGATCAAAGGTATGAGAAAACTCAAAAAAAAAAGAATGACCTGAGAAATAAAATTAATGAATATGAACTAGAAATAGATTTAAATGAGAAAATAACAGATTCGGAAGTAAAGATATCAAAAAAGGATACTAAAAAAATTCTGGAGAAGATATGGAAGGAAAGAAGAGGCAAATGGAGGATCACCATGCCCTTAAAGGTACCAATGCACAAAGAACCCAGGTAAAAGAAAAAGAAATACAATGAGAAGGAAAATGAAGAAACACTTTGAGAACTATCCAACTCCAATAGGAAAGGCAAGATAAAAATAATGAGTATTCCAAAACGGGAAAAAGAGAGAAGGAAACAGAGAACTTATTCAAAAAATTAACAGAGGAAAACTTCCCAAACCGAGCAAAGGTAGTAAATATACAGGACAACGACGTTAAAAGAATACCAACTTATCTAATTGTAATGAGACCTAGATCAAGACATGTAGTTATGAAACTTCCAATAGTTCAAGACAAAGAAAGAATTTGAAGATGATTAAGGGGAAATAGCAGATAACCTACAAAGGTACTCCCATCAAGCTTTCATAAAGCTTCTGTACAGCAAAAGAGACATTAACCAAAACTAACAGACACCCTACCAACTGGGAAAAGATTTTTGCACACAATACATCTGATAAAGGACTAATAACAAAAATTTACAAGGAACTCACACAACTCAACAAAAACAAAGCCAACAACCCAGTCAAAAAATGGGCAGAAGAGCTCAAAAGGCACTTTTCCAAA
>PVIJ01017672.1:0-28709 GCA_004024925.1 Scalopus aquaticus | reverse complement strand
CCCTCCCCCCCCACTGATTGTCTCTCTCCCACCCGGCCTCCCTATAGTCCTGTTATAAGCACTGTATTTCTGATCTGCCTGTTCTGCTACCCGCTCTGTCTCTGGTGAACCCTCTCGCCGCCCCACAGCTCTGGCTTGTACCCCAGCTTGTATGTATAAATAAAAAATAAATCTTTAAAAAAAAAAAAAGTCAACACTTTTAATCCTGTTATATATTTTAAATAGTACTATGTTTGGTATTACTTTCAGAGCATAGATTACAAATGTTTTTCTTATGTTTTTCATCTGTCACTTTTCGGGCAAGATGTGTACATAAAATGATAGGTGTGTAGTGAGAAAAATTTAATTTCTGTTACTCGATTTCCTTTCATAAAAGGTTTTATAAAAAGTTTCCTGGTTTGCCCCAGGAAAACAAAACAGTCATAAATTCAGTCACTCATCGAATATTTATTCAGTGCCTAGCAAGTAATAAGTACTATTCTGGGTGTATGGCAAAGATCACAGAATAAAAGATAAATTTATCTGTTGTGGAGAATCCACTTCCTGGGAAAGGAGGTGACAAAAAGGCAATAGATATAAGTCATTTATTTGTTTTTTTTTTAATTATGATAACATTAGGATTACCTCCATCAAGTAACACCACCACAGGGTGTGCACCGCCAAATTGCCCGTAGTCCACCACCATAGTCCATTGTGCTTCCCTTCCTCTTGGTTCTTACTCCTTCCTCAACCCCTTACCCCTTTGTATACTTCAGTACTTTAGTATAAATCAGTTTTTATATTAGAAAATATGTGCTATGGCAAAAAAAAAAAAGAATAAAGCATTGGGAATGAAAGTGGTAGTGAATTAAAAGAAGGTGACATTTGAGAAAAGACATATGAAAGGCAGAAGGGAGTTAGCTGTGTGGACACCTAGAGGTCATTAGTAAGACCTTTCATATTTAGTCTGAGTCAAGAGGAGCCATATTTTAATTTCTTTTTATGCCACCTACTATATTTGGTCCTTCATAGATATTATTTCATAGGTCCTTACCCAGAGCCCTAGAAAATACATGGTCTTATCACCCCATTTTACAGAAAAAGCTATGAAAGTTTAGAGACTAAGTAATTTGTCCAAGTTGGTAAACTTTTCATGTGGAAGAACCAGGATTCAAATCCAGACTATATGACTCTTAAAACCCCCGTACCCAACCACAATGCTACTTAAATTCCAGTTTGTAAGGTTCATTTGGAATATGTTATAGTCAGTAGTTCAAAAATTGAAACAATGAAGTGTTTCTTATTTTATATTACCTTAATTTATATTTAAATATGTTAAAAATAAGTTTCAATCGTCTTTAGGAATGTCTTTTATATTTGAGGACCTTGACTTACTGGTTTTTCCCTTCCAGGTGGCCTAGATATAGATTCATTTCAGGAGCGCGAGGAGGGCCGCGCAGGGCCCGATGATAATGAGGAGGTCATGCGAGCACTGCTCATTCATGAGAAGAAGACCCCCTCTGCTGCGGCAGGCTCCGTGGGGGCGGCTGCTCCTGTGACTGCAGCTAATGGCAGTGACTCGGAGAGTGAGACCAGTGAGTCAGATGATGACTCTCCACCCCGACCAGCAGCTGTGGCTGTGCGTCATCGGGAAGAAGATGAGGAGGATGATGAATTTGAAGAAGTAGCAGATGACCCCATTGTCATGGTGGCTGGCCGTTCCTTCTCCTACAGTGAAGTGAGCCAGCGGCCAGAGCTGGTGGCCCAGATGACACCAGAGGAAAAGGAAGCATACATAGCAATGGGACAACGCGTGTTTCAGGACCTCTTTGAGTGAGCTTTCCCTGCTTTTTTCCTCCTTTCTCTAATACTCATTTCAAAAAGAAATTCCCTACCTTTGAAGAAAAGTGTTTAAGTGGCTTTCTGCCCTTCCTGATGTAAAGTGACAATTTGCAGAAAGAATAATGGGAGAGAAAATTTGATTTCTATACCAGAAACTTCCCAACAAGGTAGGTTCGCTATAAGCACTTCTTTCTCTGCTATTACTACATTAATATTTTTACTGTTTTCCTTGCCTGATCTTTTTCCTTTACTTTTTCTCCCTTTTGAAATGAGAGAGGGTAATCTGTCAAGATATTTCTGCTTGTCTGCATGCAGAGCCCACTGTGATAGGTTACAGTAATTCTGACCAAACATTTTGAACAACTCCTGATAATTGCTTTCAACCAAAGCACCTTTCCAGTAGGCAAATCATTGATGGGGGAAAAAAGTCTGAAAACGTCGTATTGCCTCACAATTGAGAATGGAATTAATAAGTAAGGGGAAATAGGAGTGTGTGTAGAAGAGGAATGATATGCTTAAATTTCATGATTGATGGCTACAATTTGTATGGACCAGAATAATAAATTCTCTTATTTTGTTTAATGTCTTTTTGGTTTGGATTTTGGATGTTAAGAAAAAATGGGTTTGATAAATCTATATAAAGAAATTAGATAGAAGTAGACATATAGGACAAGGCGTCCATGTAAAGGTTGAGGAGTGGAGGTCATTAGAACAGTGCCTTTTGAATTTGTGCTGATTTGGAATTTGAGACTGGTCCCCCATTTTCCTCTTCTTTTACAGACCTCTTGTCACTGCTATAAATTGTTTAATGAGGTCGTTTCCCCAGAAAAGAGCATATAACAACATTTGGTTACTCCTTCCCTCCTTGCCGCCACCCCCCAAAATCACTGAAGGCCTATTTTGTCTCTCAATTCTTACCAGATATGATATTTTAGACTGCATCCAGGGTATTGTTGAGCATTGCAATGTCAAGGAACATTAATTTTGATTCTGACATGTAGTATAGTATTATTCCTTAAGACAGAATTTTAACAATAAAGAACTTCCATATAAGGGTCTAGCTATAACAATGTGTTTTTGTAATATTTTCCCTTGCACTGTAATTTTTAAGTATTTATCATTTTGGAGTATGTGTGTAAAGATAGATTTTAGAGTATCTCTGCCTTGTATGAAATGTTTTACTTACCTGAGTTTGTATTAATGACTGAACATTGACAATAAACTTATTTTTTTCAAGTGAAAGTAAATATATATATATATATATATGTATATGTTTTTTAGAAGTACATCTCATTGAGATGAATGTGAAATAAATTAGGCTTTACAATTATTTTTAAGTTCTTCTATTTTTTGCTTTGGGGCTTTAGGTTTTTTTTAATTGAAATAGCATTGGTTTTATAAACATTATGTAAAGTTTCCAGTGTATAGCATTATAACTTGACATCGGTATATACTTTATTATAAACACCAACAAAAATCTACTTTCCACCTACAAAGAAAATCTATATTATACTGACTGAAATTTGTTAATTTCTAACTCTGTGATATCTTGGAGCATAATTAAAATGAATACTCTTCCCATTAAAAAATGTTTCAGACTTTTTTATTAGTCATGTTTCAAATAATAGATATAGTTTTATCTATTATGGTGGTCTAAACGTTTTATGACAATACATTGTTTTAAGAATGACTTTTAGGTATGTACCTTGTACATAGGGGCTATTCAGCTTTTAAACAGTTTGTTAGACTTCCATTGTTACAGAAAGAAGTTCATTTAATTAATCATGTTAAGTTTTAAAGCATGATTGTAGGTGAACTGTTAGCTCTTTATTTCAATGAGTAAATATTTTTCGCTGTTTTTTCTTGAATCTAACTTGTATATTTTGCTTTCTAAAACTATTCTATTATTGCTTGCCATTATCTACCAATTTCTTAAAGTCATATAGCCTAACTGTATATTTCTTTCGTTACTCTCTTGCAGTCTTGCAGCAATACTGAAACAGATTTCTCTCTCTAGTCCTAATCCAACCAACCATCTCTTTATTCCTCCATCTCAGACTGTTGAGTTAACTTCATTATGTGTTTCTCTTTGAAACATTTTTCATCTAGCCATTTCACTGCCCTGGTTCTTCTTACTTTGTTGGCTATTCCTTTTCAATCTTTACTCTTCATTTCCTCCTCTGCTTTACAGGTGAGCATACTTCATACATATAAGTCTTTTTTCATACATAAAACATTTTTTCCCATTTTTGTGTGTGTAATTTGTATTATATAAAGACATCAGAAATGAAGACAGAAATATGAATAAGTATATTCATTGCAGCAGTGTTTAAAATAGAATAGATAAATAAGTACACTAAATATGCATTAGTTGGAAATGAAATTATTTTCCTATAAAATCATGTAGCCACTAAAAAGATCGTATTGGTAGGAAAAGATACCCATAATGTGTTAAGTATAGTTTCCGTTTCTCTACCTCTGTGTGTGTGTGTATGTGTATAGAAAAAAGTAGCTGACATATAGTAGCATACTATGTGTCAGACTGTAACTACATATGTTGACTCTTTAATCCTTTATAACAAACCTGTGAGGTAGCTATTACAGTGTTCTTAATGTGTTACAATGGAAAAGATCTTTTCCCATTTTGGAAAAAGAATCAAAAGGACATTTGAAGTTCATATAAAAAATACTGGTAGAATTAAAGAAATAGAGTGACAAAAGCAATCTCTTTATGTTAATGCTAGGATTTTTTGGTGTGATTTTTATTTTTTCCTTCTGGCTTCATTTACTTAGAAAAACAGCTCTGAATTGTATTCAAAATTAATCTGAAAATATGATTTAATATGTAGAATTTTGGATATTACCCCTTTATTTCAATAAAATACCTAGTGATGTGATAGTTTGATATGCCATGATCTGGTAGTTTCTCTCTTTTGAGTGGCACAAATATCTGATGAGAGAAAGGCTAGTCAGTGACAGAATAACCCCAAATGGGGTTCATGCCAATTAGCCAGTATCTAGTAAGAGCAGGCTCACACACAAGGTCTCTTGATACATGAAGTCACAGTATCTGTTGACCTCACCACAGCGAGAGTTGTCACACCATCCATGATAAAGGATCACAAGGAACTCATTTTCTCTGACTGAGGTTGACTCTAGCAGTATAACTCAATTATCAGCTGCTCAGATGTCGACCTTTCCACCATCCTTTAAAATTCAAATTGAACTTTTTTTATACTAATGTCATGCAATGTTTCTTTTAATATTATTTCTTTGAGGGGGACAGCAGGGATTGGTAGTTTATGTTCTCCTGTTTTATCTACTTCCTGGAGTCTCTACCTCTACTCCCTGTCACCTACCCACACAGTACATTAACACAAACCTGTAGCAGATCTTCATGAAGTTTTATGGTAATGGGCAGCGGAGACAGGCAGTGAGATGGACTTGGGTGTTAACAGTGTGTAGTCATGGAATATCAGACAGTGGTGGGCACCCATATTTTTTTGGTTATAACAAAAAAAGTTAGGTTTATTAGAAGGAAGGATGGGAGTGTAAGATGCTTGCACAGACAGAAGCAGGCGGAAAGAGCTGCTGCACCTTGTTCTTACAGTCTCTGCCACTCTTCCAGGTAGAATCCTCCCCCTAAATCTTGCTAAAACTTCAGCTTCCATTTTCCTTCTCTTCCTCACCCCTTTCCTTCCAAAGATCTTGGAAAGTTATAGTTGTATTAGAGAAAATACTTCTTTATTTTATTCCTATTACAAATAGTGCCTTGAATACTCATATCCAAAGTGACCTATCAAGATGTTTTCCTAACCAAGGAACCATTTATCACATCTAGGAGAGTTTACAAGAAACCTTTTTCTCTTCCCCACTGCATTTAAAAACATTACCCATTTTACTTTGCCAGAAATAAGATGATGAATGAACAAACCTGGTCCTGAGGTGGTAAGAAATCTGGTAAGAAATTGCTTTATTTCTATGTGCTCTTAAAGTTGAAGCTTTTTTTCTTCGAAGACCCCCTTTTACCAAAACACCTTAAGAAATAATAAGCTGAAATGGGGCCTCCCTGGTGGCTCAATGATTTAAGTCTCAGCCTACGAAGCTATTGGCAGCCACTGCAACATAAGTTCAATCCCTGGCCATGGAGATTCCCACATGGCGCAGCAGACCTCTCCTGTCTCACCCACTGCTCCCCTCAGCAGTGTACTTTAGTAGATCTGCCTGTTCTGCACCCCATTGTCTCTGATGAATCCTCTCACCACCCCGCACCTCTGGCCTACACCCCAGCTCTTGTATGCATAAATAAATAAATAAATTAAAAATAAGTTGAAATGATTAAAAGAAAGTGCCCAATTTGGCTTAGCTTAGAAGTTCAGGAGAAGACAAGGTTCTAGTCTCTGCTTTAGCAACTATACACTTAGACTGTGATACTGTTAATCTGATGTAATAATCCAGCTGTCAATAATGAGAGGATTTTGCTAGTATCACCAGTGATTCCTTTATGCTCTAATATTTTACAGACGTATGTGGTAGATAATAGATTTTAAAATGAGGCCAAATTAAAAAAAATGAAAATCTTCTGATGTGCTATTGCCATTCAAATCCCATGAAGGATCTTTTAATTGGACTAGTGTAGGTGGCTTGTTTAAGATTTAGAATGTAGCAAAACACAGTATAACGATGACTGATTGTGTTTTGTAAGGTACTTCTAATAATCTTGAGGAAGAAATAATTGTTTTTTTTCATAACTCTTGGTATTGTTTTGAGAGAGTTGGACACTGAATAAGAACAAGATTGGGGAGAACAGTTCATTTTCTTTTCTACCAGTTGGCTCTATGGCTTGATTCCCAGCCAGGACCACAATAGAAAGACTTACATATGTACTTTTTGGTGCTCTTTATTCTGGAGTTTAAAAACAGTAACTAAGAAATGTCAATCAAAACAAGTATGACAATCTTTAGAATTTAGAAATTGGTATAATTCCACCTTATATTTGTTCCCACCAAAGCTATTTCATATGTGTTATTTCTAACAGAGATGGGCTACTATCCTCGGTTTTTAAATATCAAAAAAAATCTCTTGGGAAATGAAGACTTTTCAGAAGAAACTGGTACTGTGGTAAATTTACCACCCTGTTGACTTTTTATGTTATAAAAGGAGGAAAATAAACTGCACAAGGCAAGTATAGGTAATCAAGTAAAAGCCAAGTGCATTGGGAAGGGGAAAAAAATCATCAAATTTAACCTCTTCCTTTGCAGAACTAAAGGAATGAACTAATTCTGGTGTGCCCTAAAGGGAAGGAACTTATACCTTACTTTCTCTTTAAAAAGAGCTTCAAATCCTCCTGAGATCTAGTGGCTGCCTTTCCTGTTTCCATTTGTGGGGTGTATGGGCCTAGTACACCACCCAGTTTCAATAGTCAATGCACATTTCCCATGACACAAAAGCACCTTATCGCTTACCTAATATAAATAAGTCTGAGAAATGAGTCTGGAAGAAGTCTGGTGCCAGCTCCTAAAGTGCCCTGAATTATTATTTTAAGGCACATATGGTGGTTGTGCAGTTTTTGTTGTTACATAAATGCATTGGTTATTTAAAAATCCATCCAATAAAAAACAGGTAAAAAGAAAATTCCACCCAGCCCAGCCCATCTCACTACCCCCAAGGTAAACATTATCAGTAGTTTAATGTGTCTCATACCAGACTTTTAGAAACAGCATACCTACGGATATACACTGCATTGCTTTTTAAGTAAATGTAATCATACACACATTGCCATGTGTTTTTTAAGTATCTTGAAGATCTTTCATTATCAGTAAATTTATATCTGCTTCATTTTTAGAAATAAAGACTAGTTAGATTTTTTAACGTAATTGTATGATGGTTTATGTAATATTTCCACTTTTTCACTATTAAAATGTTGTAATGAACTACCTTCACACTTTCATTCTCTGAGTATTACTATTTCTATAGAATAGCTCATAAAAGAGAAATAGACAACCAAAAAAGGCATAACCATGTTAAACTTTAACAACTATTACTCTTCAAAAAGATTACTGAATTTTAAATAGAGGGACAATTTGTAGTGTTGATGTTGGGGAGTTTAAACCTGGAGATTATTAAAGCTATTTCAGTACACTTATGAGTAATTTGGTCTGAAGACCCATTTTTAACTCAGTGGAGATGGAAAGGAGAGGATAGATTTGAGACGCTTTGGAGAGGTAGAATTAATGGATTTGGTGACTCGATAGGACAATGCCTCGGATGAAGCGTGGGTTTCTGATAGGACAGTGATTCCATTTACCGCAATTGAAAATATAAGAGGAAGGTTTTGCTCTTAATGCAGCTCTCCAACTCAGTAATGGCACCATTATTTCACCTACAAGTCTATAGTTGTTCATCTTTTTTTTTTTTAAAGTTTTTTTTTTTTAAGATTTATTTATACATACAAGCTAGGGTACAGGCCAGAGGCGTGGGGCAGCGAGAGGGTTCACCAGAGACAGAGTGGGGAACAGAACAGGCAGATCAGAAATACACTGCTGAGGGGAGCAGCGGGCGAGGCAGGAGAGGTCTGCCCCACCATGTGGGATTCTCCCCGGCCGGGGAACTCGCATTGCGCGCTGCAGACAGCTCCACAGCGCAGCGCTCAACTGCTGCGCCACCGGGGAGGCCCTCTTTTTTTCATTGAACACCCAATTCATCAAGTTCTGTCACACTTAAAATATAATCTAATTTGTAAAATCTAATTTTGAAGATAGAGATGACAGGATTTGCAGATAAATGGAAAATGTATTCTAAGTCTGACCTCATTACTTCCACCACTACCAGCCTAAATCCAGACCACATCAACTCTCACCTTGGTTAGGACAGCATCCTCCCAACTGGTTTTCTACTTCCACTCTTAACCCATCTCACCCCCCCAACTTATATAGGATTTTGACCATTCCCAACAAATACAGAGTTGTTTTTTTTTTAAAGATTTATTTATTTATGCATACAATGCTGGGGTGCAGGAGAGAGGTGTTGAGGTGGGGGGAGTGAGAATTCACCAGAGACAGTGGGAAGCAGAACAGGCAGACCGGCTGAAATACACTGCTGAGGGGAGCAGTGGGTGAGGCAGGAGAGGTCTGCTGTGCCATTTGGGAAGCTCCCTGGCCAGGTATCCGACGGGTATCGAAACTCATGCTGCAGTGGCTGTGCATAGCTTCATAGTGTTGCTCCTTAAGCCATTGTGCCAGCAGGGAGGCCCAAATACAGAGTTTTAAAATGTAAATCAGATGATGTCACACAGGTACACCACTCCTTATTGATTCTTTTTTCCTTAGAATAATATCTAAACTTACCCTTTTCTGTAGGCCTGAAGTGGTCTTTATGATCGTTTCTACTATTCCCCTGTTAACTGCTCCTAACTACTCTAACTGCTTTCCATTCTCTCTGGTGCAAATCAGTAATTTTTCTTAACTTAGGTCTTTGCCAGAACTGTATTCTCTTAATAAAAGACTCTCCCCACTCTTGTTCCTTTGTTTTCAGCTCAAATGGTACTTCCTCAGCGAAGCCCTATCCAAAGTAATTACCTCTCTAGTCATGGTTACAGATCTTTTTTTTTTTCTTAATAGCAAAATTACTATTTGAAATAAGCTTGTTTTTCTTATTTAACTATGTCAACTTCTCCTCCCCAAAACTAAGCTCCCTAAGGGCAGAATTAATTCTGGCACATAGTAGGCTTGTAATAAATGTTGAATAGAGGGATGGAAAGAAGTATTGGTAGTTGAAGAACAAAAGACTTTTTCTACCAAGGCTGATCATTGTTCCTGCCTGAATTGCAAAGATAAATATTCTCTCAATCAGTTAATTATGTTCACTGGGGTCCCTTGTACCTAGGACTGTGTCTCCAGGACTAACAGTAGAGGGTGTCAAAATATATCTTGAAGATTCAATTCTGAGAAGCCATTAGCTTTAATGTTTGGGGGAAAAAGGGATTTAGTGAGTACTTTGTTTAGGGCTGCACTGTCCAAAAGGTGTCACTACCTGTTGCTATTGAGTGCTTGAAATATATCCACTCCAAATTAAGAGGTGCTGTAAATATAAAACACACACCAAATTTTGAAGACTTGGTATGGGAATAAAAAAATGTAAAATAGTAATATTTTATATTGATTATGTGTTGAAAAGATAATGCTATAGGTATATTGGATTAGAAGAAATACATTATTTAAAATCATGTTTCTTTTTACTTCTTTTTATGTGGCTATTAATTTAAAACTGCATACTTGTTGCTTGCGTTGTATTTCTATTGGGCTGCACCTTTTCTTTAGGTGCTGGAGTTCCATGTATTGTACTTTGTGATTATTTGCATTTTTTCTCATATACAATTTTTTGAATGCTGTACTTACACTCCTCTTCTTTACCAGAAAGGTAGGCTTTGTTTTGTTTGTAGGCTCATTGTTCTTGGGAACAATAATGGATTTTGCTTTTGATTTAATTTTTCCCCTTTTGGATGTGGGAATGAGCAGGGTAAAGTGTTTGTGCTTGTTTATTTGCTTTTGTTTTTCCAAAGAGGCAAATATAGGGATTATGTTAGCAATGGTGATAAGAACTGATAATTTTTCAAATACTGAGATCAATAGTGTCATGTTAAAAGTACTACTGACTCCTAGATGACTGAGGAACCCAAGCACCTTGCAAAGACTTTCTGGAGATGGAGGACCTAAGGCCAGTGCTGAATCAGGAGAGGTGGAAACCCAATCTATTGCTCAGTATGTGTTATATTCATATATAGTATATGTGAAATTGCTCATGTGCTCATTTTCTGTATCTCCCACTTATGAGAATATTAGCTCCATGAGGGCAGAGAATTGATCTTTCTTCAGCGTAGTAGTATTCTGGTTCACATTCCTGGCTCAATCCTTGGCACATAGTAAGTAGACATCAATATATATAAAATGAAGAAACAATTATTTCTCCAGGTCACGACTACTGTGGCCCTTATATCTTTTGATAGTAATTTTTAGTTTCTGTTGTTACATGTGTACTTCATGGTTATGATGCTGTTTTATATTAATCATTTTCCTGTTTGGAATACTTACAGATGGTGAATGCTGATCTTCATAAAGGGCATTTTTCCAGCAACTGATGAAACCGCCTAACCAAAAGTATATCTAACATACACATCTAACTTGCATGTGAATTTGTTCTCTTAGTCCGTGTTAATGTCATTCCTAAAGAGAAAAATTGTAAAGGACAAAGATTGTGCTAATTTCTTCAGTGAGAGGTTTTATTTGTCTCTTAATAAAATTGTTGGTACTGTGATTGCCTTCATGATATCAAAGACCCAGATTTCTTTTATCTTTATCTTGGCAAATGTTTGTTGCTTCATGGTTATAACAGCTGGTTCACTTTCATCTAGAAACAAGGAGTGGTTTGGTGGGATAAAGGCATATACTAGCTAAGTCAGTAGCCCTCTCCTGCTTTTGTTTTTGGACTTTTTAATTGTGAAATTCACATGCCATGAAATTAACCATTTTTAAGTGAACAATTCAGTGGTCGTTAGTACATTTAGTACATTTACAATATTGTACAGCTACCATCTCTATCTAGTCTAAAACATTTTCATCCAAGAAAATTCAATACCCATTAAGCAAGCCCTTCCCCCAGCCCTTGGCAGCCACCAATCTTCTTTCTGTCTCCATGGATTTACCTATTCTGGATATTTTGTATAAATAGAATAATACAATATGGGATCTTTTATGTCTGACTTCTTTTACTTAGCATAATGTTTTCAAAGTCTGTCCATGTGTAAAATGTATCAAGACTTTTTTCCTTTTCATGACTAATTCAGTTCGGTTATTGTATACATAATTTGTTTATCCATTCAGCTATTGATGGATGTTTAGATTGTTTTTGTATTTTGGTTATTATTATAACTATTCTTTTGATTATATGTTCTTTCTTTTTAAAGTAATATCTTTCCTAACATTGTACAGTAATTACTGTCATTCAGTTGGGAATAGACAGGGCCTTGTAACCAAGATAATATGTTTTGGATGTGGAAGTCAACAGAGAATACCAGAACTCTAGGGTTTGTGAGCAGAGAACCTTTCCCTGAAAGGTAAGAATGAGGTAAGAATTCAAGAGTCCTGGATTTTCTTTCCTGAAGGAATTAGCTTCTCTGAGTTCCTCTTTATCTCCATTCCTGAGATTCAGATTCTAATTTCTAACTTAGACTTGGGTCCATCTTCCAGAGCCCTAACCTGAACTGTGATCTCTGTGCTTCAGGTGTCTGTCACACTCACCTTGAAGTCGAGGGTCAGAAGTGTGCTAATACCTTCATTCAGTTAAGCATGATATGAGCCCCTTCTGTCTGAACCTCCTTGCACGTGTACCAATATCTGGGGTAGCGGTAACAGCAATTATTAGGATTCAGAACAAAATTGCTTCGCACAAGTATTTGCTCAGTATGAAGTCAGGTTAATCAGCCCCATTCCATCGGCTTTAAGACAGGAGGCTGGCAGCTTTTCATTTCAGGGTAGTGACCGACCTGGGAAGTATAAAGAATTCTCACAATGTTCCAAGAGAATCCTTCCCTGCTGTTACATGCCTATATGCAGGTATAATACGTATGTAGGAGGGTGGAATAAAAGGCAAAACAGGGTGGGTATTTATGTTTAGTAGGTGGGTGGAGATGATCTACCACGCTGTGTATGTCAGTCACATATCACACCTCTGACAGGCTAAAACTTCTAGTAAATTTAGTGATAATTTCCTTGCTGCTCTTTTCTACTGAAACTCATTAAGCTATAAAATTATGGCAATGAGGGCCTCCCTGGTGGCGCAACAGGTTAAGTGCTTTGCTGTGGAACTGTCGGCCGCTGCGGCAGGGGTTCGAAGCGTGGCCAGGGAGATTCCCATATGGCACGGCAGACCTCTCCTGCCTGGCCCGCTGTTCCCCTCAGCAGTGTTTCAGTCAATCTGCCTGTTCTGCTCCTCACTCTGTCTCTGGTGAACCCTCTCACTGCTCCACACCTCTGGCCTACACTCCAGCTTGTATGTAAAAAAAAAATCTTTAAAAAAAATTATGGCAGTGCTATGAGTATCTGTCCACATCTCCTGCATTAGTCTAACTCCTTCAAGATTGACACCATCTATTCCTGCTCCCAGCTGGAACAAAAACACCAAGCAGAGTGCTAACTGAAATTCTGTGACAGTGTCTGCTTTGTCCTCCTAAACTACCATGCCACAAAGACTACATTGGATCACTGCAATTTTTTAAATATGTCCTCATTATGTTTTGAAAGACAGATCTCTGATAGTACCTTTATCATTATACCACCTCCCCACCCCTCAAAGTGTACTGGCTGAGTTCTCTGAGGAAAAATATTTTTCTCATTTAATGCTCTGAGGAGCTTCACTTCAGTTAAGCAGACAAGTTGAAAGAAGTTTATGATGCTTTGCCAATATCATATTTATAGTCACTGCTGGGACTGAAAACCAAGTCTCCTGGTTGCAAATGTGGAAGAGTTCTTTCTTTTATATTGTGTTGTGTCCCCTGGGTAGAAACAACTCTAATGTAAACTCACACTCTCCTCTCCCATGGAGACCTCTTTTCTCTAATACCTGTAGGCCCAATGGGACACAAGGCCACGTCTCTGTTTCAGTATCTCTTTCAGATTGGGTGTCTTCCATTTTCTGTCATCTGGATTCCATTTTACCTCTTTGTAGCTTTTGCCACATGCCTTTGTTCCTGTTATAGGAACAAAGTAAAAAAGTCTCAAGGACTTTACCTACTTTAAGATTATGACTGGTTCTAGGTTATATCATCACTTTGATCCATTTGCTCATTTGAGAATTCCTTGATTTCTTCAATTCTACAACCTCTTTAACATCCAAGGCCTTCCACAAAGCCCTCAAATCATTGATCATTCCTGCATATCACCCTGACCTGCTTTCTGTGTGCTCCCAAGCCCAGCCTAGGGGGTGCAGCAACAAAGTGTGGTAGTGGCCTGCTGCCTATTTTCATCTGGACCTTTCATGTTACACAGATGTCTGAATTGTTAACATTGGTTGCAATCTACAACCTACAATGGTTGCTTCCCTCCTTAATCTTGGCCAATTTGTTCATGCTCATGGTTTTGCCATTTCTCTGATGTTTGCAATCAGTTTGCCTTCATAGAACTTCTGTAATAAACATTATTTGTTGTCTGCTCATTATCCCTTCCTTATAGTACCTGATTTATGCTATGGGATCCTCTTCCCAAGGAAGTGCATGTACTTTAGGAGAACTTAACTCTGTAGACATCTGTATAGTTAGTCCTGATTGAGTCAAGGATAAATTGTAGTAGTATTTGGGCTATTCACAAATAGTCTACTTCTAGACATGTGGTATGATTACATTTCCTAGCTTGAAGGTAGGTGTGACCATGTGACTTTCTTTGGCCAATAAAATGAGAGAAGTGATAATGTGATTTCCAGGGGGATGCTTTTAACACTTTGTGGTCCGCTCACGTATTAGTACGTGTTTTTGTTACCAGTATCAGGTGGCTGCTCATGTATTAATACGTGTTCATCTAGTCTCCGGTTTTTCACGCCATGGTGGATTTATTTCGAACTATTAGGAGCTATTTCTTTGATCATACTCAGTCTAGAAGCTTTATACATTGTTTTGGTGAAAGTGTAAGGTGTTTTATGAGAGATATTACAGATTTTTTAATATCCAGTAGTTCAGGAGTTGTGTGTGTTTTATTGAATACTTATACCATTCACGCGGTGGCACAGAAAATGGCCAGCCCCAAGGGCTGATAAATTTAAAGGGCACCAGCACACAAAGTGTTAAAAGCCAGTGTATAATTAATTCATCAAGTCCTCTTCCCCCTGCTGCATCGAATGCTAAAAAGGCTGTGTTAAGAAGAAGCCTCCATCAGAGTGAGTCCCAGAGTGACTACAATAGTTGTACTCTCCCTGCTGACTACACTGCCATGTGGTGAGAACAAGAAATAATTTTTTGCTGAAATAAGCCACTCATATTTGGAGGTTGGCTGTTACTGCAATATAAGCAGGCCATCCTAACTGATAGAGTAATTTTCCCCTCTTCCCAGTGTCTGGATCAAGAATCTTCTCTAACTCCAGCAGTCTGTGACATTCCTTGGTCAAGAAATTGAAAAAAGGGCTTGTGATTCTCTTGGCACATTGAAGTCAGAGGAAAATTTGCTGGGGCTTGGAAGAGAGACATTTCCTTAATCTTAAGAGGAGTGGACTCTTCCTTCGAATGTTATGTGTAAATGTGAAGCCTGGAATTACTACAGTTCTCTTGCTACCAACCTCAGGAAAAAGTTGACACATGGGGAGAAATGAAACCAATGCCCTTATTGAATCATAAGCAATCATTACCTTACTGCTGAAATTTTTCAGTTAAAAAAACCAATAGATCCCCATAACAGTTTAAATTGGGGTTTCTTTTACACACCTCCAAAAGCAACCTAATTGCTATAACTTTCTTTCAGTTCTTATCTCTATTTCCATACTCCAGTCTCAGAGAAAAATACCTAATGATAGCATCCATTTATAGAAGACTTAACATGTATAGCACTATACTAAGTGTTTTCTAGAAAGAGATTCTGATTCCATTTTAGATACCAAATGTGTATGAGTTCCCTGAGAGCAGGAATCTTTTCTTACTTATATATGCTTTGCCCAACGTGTTGATTGGGTGCAAAGTAGGTGCTCAACAAATATTGATTAATTGAGCAAATATAAATTGAGCTTTATCCATAAAGATCTTACTATATTAGTGATCATCTCAAGCCTGCAACATTATAGACCAATACAAGACAGTAAAAGATACTAGGTACTAAACTGACATTCTAAAATACATATTACTAACAGAAAAGCTACAAAGGAAACACATCATTATTGCCTGAAGGTTGAGAATGAAAGACTTTCGGAGAAGATGAGAAAAAAGGATCAGGAAAAAAATAAGATCAAAATTGGATAAGTATAGCAGAGAGACAAAGTGGATATCATTTAAAGGTAGAGTAAGAGCAATAACAAACAGCGTGGTGTCAAGAACATGGTGTACTGAAGAGCATTTAATACACTCAAGATGCTCAATAAATTTGAGGTCTTTTATTTCTCTCATGAGAGACAATAGTCATTTTCCCTTGAATTGTGTGGTGTAGATTTGATATAAAAGAGGTGTTGTGGCCAATGCCCTATTTAGCTTGATCAGACCCATTGCACAAAGTAGTCAGTCAAAGATTTTGTAAAATTACAAAGACAACCATCCATGCACTATTTCTCCCCGGAGAATGAAGTTTCCAAGGGCTTGGCTGTCAAGCATTCTATTTTTCTTGCTGTTTTAGCTGAATGGTGGGCCCAAAATGGCACACAGTAGTCCTTTAGTTAAGTACTTGTTCAAATTACCTGGTTTGGGAAAAAGTTATTTGCCTAGTGAGCCTGTTTTCTCGGTACATCAACACTTCAAACCTCTGTCAGATGAGATTCTCAATAGGGTATCTTAAATACATGCTATTAAAATACCTAAATAGAAGCCCCATCTGTTTGAATAGACTGAGCCTGATGAATCAGCCAGAGGTGGGAGGCTGATCCAGCCAGACATGAACCATTGGGTGGGGAACAGGCAGCTCTCTTTCCCTTTGCCGCCACAGAATGCTTGCACCAGAACATAGGAATTTGTAAAGAGAAAACTGGATCAGCCAATTAGCAAAACAGGCAAGTCACAGGACAGTGTCTGCAGGTTAATGTCTGACATCTGACAGTGACAGGAGTCCCTATCCCAGCTGTAGCTCATGCTGAAGTCAGAGGAAGAGGAGCCCAGGGACTTATCCCTTCCATGTTATAATTCCTGGACTTCTGGGATCTAGATTTTGTTTTCACGCAGTTATAAAATGGAATTTAAAAACAGGATTTATTTTGGGAACTGTCACTGGTGCAGTCATCGAGAACTTAAGGACCTAAGATAAAATATGACGACAGGAAACTGTTGAGGAAGCGGCATCATTTTCAATTTCCCTCAAGGATTTTGCAAAGATATCTGTCCTCGATGAGATGCCATCAAGTCCACATTTCCAAACAGGTTTTGACTGCCAGATTCCTAATCATAGTTTCTCGACTACTATACTCTCCCTTCCCCCAACTCTCTTTAAATATCCTGGATGTGTACAGTACTCTTTGAAGCTGTCATTAAAGAAGGAAAAAAGATTTACACCAAAATAACATGTTAAAAAATGCTGTTTCCTAAGCTCTTGGAAGCACTTAGCCAATAAATAATCTGTTCAATTAAATTGAATCACTCCTCAGTTCTTTTAGCTAAGATGTAATTTCATATCAGCACTGATCTGATATTTCTGCTCTGCTGTCTACTTGCCCTTCCAAACCTGTGTCCCTTACCCAGCTTCCCATACGCCCAGTCCCACTCTGTCCTGGATCAGGTGTTTCTATTTCTCCAGTAGGAGTTTGTTCAGGTGTTTTCATTACTAAATGAGAAGGGCAGGGAAAAGAATAACAGAAGACTCAAAAGCTCTGAAATCTAGTCTTCGCTGTGCCATTTGCTTTGGATCCAAGGTAAGTAGCTGTGTGCTCAGATTCCTCATTTTTGAAATAACAACAGCAATAATAAACACCTGGCTTACCTCCCAGGATTACTGTGTCAAATGAGCAAATATATATGAAAGCACTTGAGAACAGACAGAGGATCTTTTTTCTTTTTTTTAGTAATTTTTTTTTTTACATACAAGTTGGGGTACAGGCCAGAGGCGTGGGGCTGCGAGAGGGTTCACCAGAGACAGAGTGGGGAGCAGAACAGGCAGATCAGAAGTACACTGCTGAGGGGAGCAGTGGGCAAGGCAGGAGAGGTCTGCCGCCCCATGTGGGATTCTCCCCGGCCGGGCGTCGAACTCGCGTCACCGCTGCCGACAGCTCCACAGCGCAGCGCTTAACCGCTGCACCACTGGGGAGGCCCAGAACAGATAGAGGATCTTAAGTGACTTCTTATTATAAGGACTTTACCCCTGCTTCCCAGTTCATGCACCCAGTAAGGCACATACAGTTCCAAGAAAGTCTTCCTTTGCTCTTTTTATATGTTCATCGTTTCCAGACCTCTTGCAGTGCAATTGTTTCCCAAAATCTTCCCGTAAGCCAGGATGGGGCTGACTCCCATAAAATCACCTGAAGGATATAAAAAAAAAAATACAGGCTTTTTGTTTTCTTTATTAGAAATTCTAATTCATTGGGTCTGTAGAAGTGACTAGCAATCTGACTGTTCACTGGGATCCCAAGTGACTGATGATCAGTTAGTTGGAGGAACCACTGATATAAAAGTCTCCTTTGACTAAGAATCCATGCTGTTGCTTTAAGATGACTTTGCATATTCTGGTCTGATCCATTATAGATTATTGTCTAGATTAATTCTCAGAACAAAATGCTGTTTCCTAGTTCTCAAGGGCTAATCACTGTTGCATCCTTGAGCAAATGCCCCACTCTTCTCTCTCTCCATCCCTCCCTCTCTCCTCACCCACCTCCTTCCCTTCTCCTTTCTCTCCCTGCATAATTTTTCCCCTTCCATATACATTTATAAGTACCTAATGCATAAGGCAGCTAACCAGAAGATTCTTGTAGCAATTAATACTCAAGTGACAAAACCAAAAGCTGCTGTTATGATAGATTTGATGGTTAGGATATATAATCCTGGTGTATAGATAAGGCCAGTAAAAAAAAAGCCAAAGCCTGACACTGAACAACCTAAAGACAATTTCTCTGGGTCTTGGCATACTTCCTGAGCTGATGTCTAGGAAACAACTTCATGCTCACTCAGTCTGACTCTCACTCTCATAACTGGATAGAACATTACTTGAAGTTTCACCTGAGATTGCCCTTAGACTAAGAGGAAAAGGAACCCACAGAATCCATGCAAGGGAATTTCCTAGAGACTGTCGTGATGATTATCTCTCTCTGAAAGGACAACTGTAACGGTCATGAATATGACAGAACATGTTCAGATTCAGAGTATGTTTTCATGTCAACTGTAGCAGAGAAAACATGTAGGTCAGCTTGCCTCACCATAAAATTGTTTCTATTCCTTAATTTTGTTGTCTTATTTTCCTAACACTGAGTTCATGAAACTTAAGTTTTAGTTCCTCTGGCAAGATCTAAATACAAGGAAATAAGCAAACAAGGGAAAAACTCTTTTTCTTGCTGGTACTGAGCCTGTGGAGCTAAAGGAAAAAGGGAGGAAGCTAAGATTGCTGGCAGGAAGATAAAAAACCAGCAAAGGGCTGAGTTTTGTTCAGATTAGGGATCCTGAATTTGACAACAATTCAGTTTAAATGATGCCTTCACGCCAATCTTTTGCCTCTGATCTTTCTGGGCAGAAAAGCTGGGTAGTGAGGCTGAGCCATGATCTAGGAGTAGCTATAAAGAGCTCATTAACCTCAATCTACTCCCAAGGAATGATAACTAGATTAGACCACACAGTTGTCCGGTCCTGAGTCCAAGGATGAGGAGGGAAGCACATTTTATTTTCTACCTTGTCTACCACTATCAACTTTAAAGAGATTTCTTTTTCTTCTTTGTGTGCATTGTATTACATGTCATGCAGGTGGGTTGAGGAGAATTGAAAAAGTCTGTCTATAAATTGCTCAAGCTAATTTAGAAGTCATTCTGCATCATGTACCCAACGCTACACTTTCAATATTGTCAGAAAAGTTTGCTTTATTTTGGCCTCAGCATATGAAATGGCATTTTTTCTAAACCTGCAAGTGACACAGAAACGGGAAGTATAGTCACAGAACTAAATCATAATTCAAATTCCAGACAATCTGGAGTGTCTTGTCTAACTCAATAAGAAAAAATGTATCAGAAATAATTGCTGAATTCTATATTTGGGGTAAAAAAGAAAACCAGCTATTCAGGAAGGTAGAGATTACTTGGACAGCATTTGTTCGTGTGAAAGAGTTGGAATCTGGAGTCTTTAACCATGAATTGAATGTTTGCCAACAGCATGATGTGTCTGATGGAAAAAAACAAAACCGACCCAGCCATTGACTGCATGAGGGAAGTGAGGCAGAGATCACAGGCAGCCCTGGTCTTACTGCAGTGGGCTGTGGTCAAGACCACACTGGAAGACCTGGGTTCCGTGGTAGGGACCACAATCCTTGGGGGATATTGACCACTTAGAGCAAGGTAAATAGGATGGTGAGATCAGGAAACCATTGGGAGTTGATAGAAATGGTCACATTTAAACATCAACCAAAGGAACACCAGAAAATTATCTACAAATATTTCAAGGTTCTTGCATAATAGGCAGAATAAATTTTTTCTCGCCTGTCAAGATGTAGAGCAGACCAAGACATAGAAGTTAAGAAGGTGGATTTCAGTTCAGCATAAGGGCTATTCAGCTGAGCCATTGGCGGAGAGAGGCACCTCCCTGATTCGGTAGTGCCTGGCTAGGGCTGCCTTGGAGGAAACCTTGCACTGGGCAGAGGTGAGGAGAAAAATGAGGAAGCATTTTACTGGATTTATAATCTCTAGACAAAAGGATCCGTCACAGGGGCCTCCCGGTGGCGCAGTGGGTTAAGTGTCAGCACTATGAAGCTATCCAGAGCCACTGCAGCATGAGTCAATCCCCGGCCAGGGAGCTTCCCACATGGCGCAGTCGACCTCTCCTGCCTCACCTGCTGCTCCCCTCAGCAGTGTATTTCAGTAGATGTGCTTGATCTGCTCCCCACTCTGTCTCTGGTGAACCCTCTTACCTCCTACACCTCTGCCCTATACCCCAGTTCTTGTATACATAAACAAATAAATCTTTTTTTTTTTAAATGTATCCGTCACTGTCTCTGCTTTTCCTCAGTTGAATTCGTTTCTCTGATTTTACCTGATCTATTATATATTTTCTTGGACCTTGACTTGGGAGCCAACATTGGCTGGAGTACCAGACCTGAGGGTTCGAGGTCTGTGACTTTCTAAGCAGGGGCACCGCTGTGGAGGACCTAAGAAGAACGCTGACTTAGGAATTCTCCCCACAGTCAGACTCAAGCCCCTGTAATCTTCCATGTGCTTTATTACGAAAGAATTCACTTGGCTTTTTGAGCATATTTTAGGCAATTATGGTTTCTGCTGCAGAAATGTTTTTATTCCATGTACTGTACTTTTTTTTCTTTGAATATCACTTGGTAATTTCTAACACTTCTCCCCTGCTTTTAAAATAATGAACAGACCTTTGACTATATACTGTTAACAATAATTAAATTTATTAAACAAAGGGGCGAAAAGATGAACAGGAAGTTTCTGCTCTAAGGCTTGGCTATGAGTTAAACTGATACCATAGACTTCTCTCTGTGACGTGCATCCATTCAGCCCTAAGGAAATTGACCACCATGCCCTCATCATCCCTTCCTTTACAGCTTTACCACTAGGAAAAGCGACTAGTTTCATTCTTGGAATCTGAGATTCAGGAGTTTAGGAAAATTATAGCTCAAATTTCTTTATAGGAAAATACAAGCCTGGCTTCAAAATCAGAATAAAATAATAGTAATGATAATATTAACAATAACTAATAATAACAGTAACTAATAATAATAACACCAATGACTTTCATAACATTTTCTACCACAAGGCACTACTTAAGCATTTTATATAATTAATTTAGTCTTCAGAATAACCCCGAGTAGGTGCTATCATTATCTCCATTTTACAGATGGTGAACATATGGCATGGAGAACTTGCATAACTTGCTCAGGGTCACAGAACTAGAACAAAACTAGGAGTTGAGTTCATGAATTCTGTCTTTAGAATCCAGGCTGTTAACCACCAGACCATAACTATTCTATACCATGTACCCTCTTACTGTTAGAACAGTTCAGTTCCTTAAGACAAATCCATGACTAAGGTTTCTAGTTTCAATACCTTATAATCTTTTAAACAATGTTTACATTTCCATCATAAAAATAATTGTATAATGATTAAGAGTTCTGGCTTTAATGAGTGAGACCTGGACTCAGATGCAGGCTAACCACTGATAAGTTATTTGACTTCCTTATACGTGAATCCACAGATTTGTATTAAGATAAAATAGAGGACGTGCTTAGCAGAATGCCTGACCTAGAATCAGTGCTCAGAAAATGTTAGAACATTTATGTGCATTATATTCAAAGAAAATATGGGAAGATTGAAAGTAGAAAGACGTAAAAACACCCATAGTTCCACCGCCTGAATTGATCTTGAGCTATTTTATTTTGTCTTTTTATGTGAAAGTGAAAGCAATGTTTTGTTATTTGCTACAATGCCCTCTATTTGCTGAGGGTGAGGGGGATTAATCTGGAGGTAATTGTTAGCAGTGTATAGTATGCAGACTTGCTCTGTTAAATTCAGGAAGGTAAATGAGATTCCCTAGGGGAGAAATGATTGAAACTCTGGATTAGACCTTCTGAGCAGAAGCCATTGAGAGCCCCAACTTTGAGAGCTGCCCCTGTCAGAACAGACTACTTGTGGTGTTTTTTATACCAATTTCCAATTTGTTGAAAGTGATGATGAGTCAGAGCTGAGCCTGAGACTCTCTCGGTGAGAGCCAATTTATCCAGCCCTCCATCCCCATCTTTTCTGACTCATTCCTCCCAAGGGCAGTCAGGGTGGTCTCTTCTGTGTTTTTCTGACTCAAGTGAGACTCCTGTGAATGTGGGAGCACACATGAGCCAACTTAAATCACATTAGTCAATATTCCCATGAGTGCTTTATTGGAGGGAACCCACACCAGGAAGACTGCTTCCCAAAGGGCATGGGTTAAGGATTGCCCCCTGAATCCAAGGAGAAAATACTTGATCAAACTAACTTATAATCACAAGCTAATATTGCTAAGTGAGAGCCTAGGGAAGAATTTTACTTACCACTAAATTTCAGATAACAATGTTACCATTTTTACTTGCTTTTTTCCCTTGCTTATTTCTGTCCACAAGTTGAGTATTTTAGATGGGTTTGAAAGTTATCACTTATTCATTAAGTAAATATGAACCCTCAAGATTGCAGGTCCTGTGTGTTACCAGAATCATCACTCCGTGGGAAAGGTTAAGGAGTAAAAACAATGCAATAGAATAAGGTCTTCTGTATTTCTATGGCTAACTTTTGGGGAAATTTTTCGTAGAACTAGAAGCTTCTTCATTAGCCACCTACAGATAGATTTTCAGCTGGGTCTGATCAGACATGATTACCCCTTGCTGTAATTCTGGGGAATTACTCAGTTTGATAGAAACTGTTAGGAAGGAAAAGAATAAAGCTTGATGTTTTAGATAAAAATCATTTTGAGCAGATCTTGGGAGATGTTCTCACAAAGAAACATTACATAGAAGCCTTCTGTTAATTATTTTGTAGAAAGTTGACCAGGATGATTTAGGGTAAGTAAAGATTGTTCAGGCTTTTTCACCCTTGGCCTCCGCAGCTATCACCTGCGGCCTTGAATGCAGGAGGTGCTTGGGAGCGTGGGCTCAGGGCATGCATGCCTGATGGTGGACACCTGGAGTATGGTGTGGGCACGAGTAACTGGGCACACCTGAGCCAAGACGCTGAGCATATAAGGGGGGCGGCAAAGGACTCCATAGCAGACAGCGGCGGACCTACTACAAGGGGAGGAGGCCACAAGACGACTCCAGAGATAGCCCAGAAAGAGTAAAGATTTGCTGGGGGCTAGGAGACCTCCCAGGTTCCCAGCTCCCCGCTTGGCCCCCCACAGGCCTCTTGGTCCCTCTGCCTGTCCTACGCCTGGTTGTCACACTACGAGTGGCGTAGAAAGATCATTAGAAGCCTGAAAAAGTCACTGAGGACTCCAGGGCTCTCCTTGACCCATCTGCCTGGATCCATAGAGTACCGGCCCTGTGCTTTGCTGGCAGAACAATGATTCATAACAGGTACACAAACTAAACTGGGGAAGGGTTGGGAGTAAGGGAGATGGGGTTTAGAAGGATCAGCATTTCCCAGGCCAGCCAAAGCCATGTCTTTCAGGGAATGCAGCTGCCATTAGACAAGGGCGAGAGGAAGTGCAGGGGAATCAGAAGGGTGAGGTTCTGGTCTGGTTGAGGCACAAATGGCCAAAGTAGGGGCATGTAGAAGCCTCCGAAATCCCAAGGAAGTCAAAGATCCAGACTCAGAGGAATCATTAGGACATCCAAAAGTGACATTCAAGGGGAAACTCTCTAAAAGCATTTCAGCGTTGTTTGGCTCCTCCATCAGTAATTTTTAGTTTCAAGTAAAAAAAAAAAATCTGATAAACATGTGGCTTAAACAAGTTAACCTACTTTTCCTGAGAATAACAATAGAGTTGGGAAGCTGATAGTCCAGAGCTGATGTAGGAACATTGCAATGTCATTGATACCTCAGCCTTATTCTTTCAGATGTCGACATACTTAGCCGTCCTCTCCAGCTTCAAGATCGCTGCATAGTCAGAGTTGGTTTCTGCAGCTCCAGCCATCATATCTCCCATACAGGTAGGAGGAACGGTGGAGAGCAAATACACTAACCAACAGAACAAGTCAGTGCCCTTTAAAGAGCTTTCCCTGCAATAGTCCACTCTGTGATTTCTGCTTACATCTTTCACCAGATCTGTTTCATATGATTGATTCTAACGATAATAGAGGCTGTAGACAAAGTGTTCAACTTCTGAGTTACCTTAAATAAAATTGGAATTCTCTTAGTAAGGTGAAAGGGAATTATGGATACTAACTAGGCAGTTAGTTGTCTCTGCCACAGTCATGGATGACAGAAAAATGATTTTCGCCTTCCAGTTATGTATTGTGTTAAGTTGGTTGTTTTTTTTTTAAGATTTATTTATTTATGCATACAAGCTGGGATACAGGCCAGAGGTGTGGGGTGGTGAGAGGGATTCACCAGAGACAGTGGGGAGCAGAACAGGCAGATCAACTGAAGTACACTGCTGAGGGGAGCAGTGGGCGAGGCAGGAGAGGTCTGCTGCCCCATGTGGGATTCTCCCTGGGCAGGTATTAAACTCGTGCTGCAGTGCCTCTGGATAGCTTCATAGTGCTGTGCTTAACCTGTTGCGCCACCAGGGAGGCCCTGCGTTAAGTTCTATATGTAATGGTGTTCTCTGGATATTTTTTCGCTGATTCTGAGGAGGAGCAAGACAATTGACAGCTATTCCTACACTGGATTTGAGCTAAAATCATGTTAAGGACAGAAATGAATGATATTAAAAAGGGATGCCCATGAGGAGGTACATCAAGCTGGAAGAAGTGTATCATAATGCTTACAGTGGGGGAGGGTGATGGGGAGCGTTGTTGTTCTAGTTTTCTGTTATGTATTTGTTTTACTTTAAAATTTCTCTTAAAGAATTTTCTGTTGAGTTTCCTATTTTAAGACTCCTTGTAGAGGAAGGCATTTGGGCCAGCATACTTAGAGTGAGACATATGCTCTGTGTGCAAGCAAGGCCAAAGGACAGCAAATGTGTTTAGGAAACAACCAGGACATTTGAGATTGCTCTTACACTGTACAAACACATTGAGTGTGTCATTAAGGGCTCCATGTTGTAGAGAGCCATATGAGCTGGCAACTGCCCCTGGGAGGGAAAAGTAGATGAGAGAGCTGCCCCAGGAAAACTACCGAAGAGCTGGTGGCTGGAGGGGGGGGAGGGGCCGGGGGGAGGGAGGAGGCATGTAGCAGGGGAACCTGGGTTCTAAATCTTATACCTGGAACCAGCTGAACAACCCTGGGAAAATTAACCTATTTTCCTATTTTTAAATACTAAATATTTCCTCTTTGTCTGGGCTTTCTTAGCTATAAAATGAGAGACTTGGACAAGATGATCACTAAAGTTCTTTGCAATCCTAACTAATTTTATTTTCTGTAATTGTTGAATCGAGAGAAAAATGAACTATTTTACAAGGTAAGCGTAAGGGAGGATGAAAGCAAGCAAAAAGCCTAATATATAAGGAGACTTTTATCTAAGAGTCAAAAATCTTGGAAGAGGAACATGAAAACACAGAAACCATTTGGGGGTAACTTTAGGTGCATGGCAGGTATATGGGACCTCTTTTTATTGGGGGATTTTTTTATACCTTGTTGTTGAATTTAACATGCTGATTGCAATTCTAGCACCAGGAGTCCCAGCGCACCTGGTTGCAGACACAATTAAAATTCCTGAAAAAGTAATTACTTTTACAATCCCCTAAGTCAACAAAATAGATTAACTCCCTTAGATTTTTAACACAATTATTTTACAATAGAATTGATTCCACATTTCTCTTAACCTTGACTTACAACTTTCCTTAATGTCTGTTTCTCTAAACCCCCTAGTCCTTTTCTCTTTAAGCTTCCACAAGTCTTTCCCTCTTTAAATTAGGACCACCTTATGATCAGCTTATCACTTTCTAAATGCTTTTTAACAGAAAGGTGTGTATTACTTTATTGGAAAATTGAGAGCATGTGTTTGCGTCTGCGTTTGTGTCCATATACATGCAAGAGATTGCTGTGGTTCTTCCGAAACATTTTCCCAGAAAATTTCTTAAATCTAATACACTTCTCTAATGAGATTGTTTTTTCAAATGTGAATAGGTCCTGATATCAAAGAAGAAAGGGGCTTCCCTCCCTGCACTATCACACTAATTACAATTTGTTAAAATAGCTCCTCCTTCAGCAAGGCCTTGCTCAGTCTTCCTGCCACCAGCAGCTTGAGGGTAAGGGGGAAAGTCTGTTTCCTGAGTTGGTGGTAAGTCGATGAGCAGAATGTTTCGGAAGAAAAAACAATAGTGCAGATTTTTCCCTGGTTGGGAATTCAAGCTCCTCACCTTCACCGTGGCTTCCTTGCAGCCTGTACTCCTTGGTCTCCCCAGCCATCATGACTGCTTTGGTAATCTTGTGATTCTGTGGTTTATGCTCCAAATCTCTGCTGTTACTTTCAGCACATGCCATTGACGTCATTCCATGAAACTGCTGCAGGGGGTCCTTGTTCTCTCATCTTACCCTTCACAAAGAGAAGCAGAGGTGCCTCTCTGTCTAAAGATAGTTTTTAGAATTTACTCTTTCCAAAGTTCTCAGCTACCTTTCCTCTGGGGAGACCTGCAGGATCTGGGTTATCTCACTCTCAGCAAGGCCACACTTGGCACCTTATTAGACAGAAAATTCTAAAGAACAATGTAAGTCTTTTTTTTTTTTAAGATTTATTTATTTATGCATACAAGAACTGGGGTTCTAGGCCAGAGGTGCGGGGGCCAATGAGAGGCTTCACCAGAGACAGTGGGGAGCAGAACAGGCCAGGCAGAGGTACTAAAATACACTGCTGAGGGGAGCAGTGGGCAAGGCAGGAGAGGTCTGCTGTGCCATGTGGGAAGCTCCCTGGCTGGGGATCGAACTCATGCTGCAGTGGATGCTGATAGCTTCATAGTGCTGAGACTTAACTTGTTACGCCACCAGGGAGGCCCCAATGTAAGTCTTAACTGAAGTTTTGTAGGAAAATGGAGAAAGTGTTTGAAAAACTTTTTAAAAATATCTTGTAAACTCCCCTTCTTTCTAAGCCCCATTTTCTTCTTACCTTCCTCTTCATCTACTTCTCACAACCTGGTATCTCCCTCTGGGGGCCAACTTCATCTTCTGAAGCCATCTGGTCTTTGTTGGCTTTTCCAGTGCCTTCTCCCCGCAATGATCAATTGTAGAAGAACATTTTTTTTTTCTCTTAAGAACAAGAGGCTAGGAAATACTCATCATCTAATACTACAAAATAGGAATAAAAATTATACTTCATAGAAATTGTTCTAAGTATTCAATAAGATCATATATGTAAAATTCTTAGAATAAGAACTGGTACAAGGTACATGCTAAACTCATTTTAATTACTATTATTGACATTTTTTTCTGGCACATCACACCTGTTCCTTTTCTAGCTGTTTTTATTTCATTTGCTCCTCTTCTCCATCCTAAATAATCTACATTGACCATTTTCTTTCTTTTTTTTTTAAGATTTATTTATTTATGCATAGAAGCTGGGGTACAGGCCAGAGGCATGGGGTGGCAAGAGGGTTCGCCAGAGACAGAGTGGGGAGCAGAACAGGCAGACTGATGGAAACACATTGCTGAGGGGAGCAGCGGGCGAGGCAGGAGAGGTCTGCCGTGCCATGTGGGAATCTCCTCGGCTGGCGCAGAACTTGCGCTGCTGCCAACAGCTCCACAGCGCAGCGCTTAACGGCTGTGCCGCCAGGGAGGCCCTACATTGACCATTTTCTTTTTCTTTTTTTTTTTTAATATATATATTTTTATTGTTTATGTCTTTTACATTTTGTATTCCCCTTGGGTAGCCCACCACCAATTCACCTGTGATCCATCTCCATGGTGCCTTGTGTTCTTTTCTATTCCATTTTGTGCGCTTTTCCTTCCCTCCCTCCGCCTCCCCCCCACCCCCCCTCCGCTGATTGTCTCTCTCCTATTTGGTTTCCTTATAGTCCTGTTATAAGTGAAACCATTCGATATTTTTCTGTTTCTTTCTGGCTTATTTCACTGAGTGTGATCCCCTCTAATTCCATCCATGTCGCTGCAAATTGCATGTGTTTATCTTCTTTCCATGATGAATAGTATTCCATTGTGTATATGTACCACATCTTCTTGATCCAATCATTATTTTTGGACATCTGGGTTGCTTCCATACCTTTGCTATTGTGAACAGTGCCGCAATGAACATACGCAATGAATGTATCCTTTCGGATTAGTGTTTTTGTGTCCTTTGGGTAAATTCCCAAAAGTGGGATTGCTGGGTCGTATGGAAGCTCCATGTTTAGCAGTTTGAGGAATCGCCATACAGCTTTCCATAGTGGTTGGACCAGTTCACATTCCCACCAGCAGTGTAGAAGAGTTCCTTTTTCTCCACATCCTTTCCAGCATTTGTTGTT